>CAXITT010000359.1:495982-510712 GCA_964033795.1 Lymnaea stagnalis
CGCCCCCCCTGAAAATTTCCTCGCCCCCCCCCCTGAAAATTTCCTCGCCCCCCTACTCTTATTTTGTTAAAAAAAAAAAATAAATAAAAAAAATGACCTGAGCACGGGATAAACTGCGTTAATATTCAGAGTCATAGTTGCTAATTAAAAAAAAAAAAAAAAGATAGCAGCAAGAACATTTGAACTGATGATATCTCTTGTTGTTTCAATAATTGTAATTCTTATTATGTTAAATTAATTTGATTGTTATTTTTAAATCTATTTATAATATTAAAGATCCGTGAATAATAATTCCGGTTTACTGGGAACATCGGCTTGACTACTTGAACTTGCTACACCGCAAACATATTAATCGATTGTGGTCAAAGGGAGAACACTCCACAAAATATCGAAGACTTTGTAAAATTGAAGTTTAAGTTACATCCCTTCGTTGATGTTACAAAAGCCACCAAAAATAATGGGTGTCATTGAAAAATAGAAGCCGTCTCTAGCTGTGTGCGTTAAGTCCCTGATACACTAGTCCATCAACAGGCTGGCTTTCTCAGCATAAACATGTTCTTACAAAACTGACGACCCAGATGAGCTAGACATGTTGCAAGAATACGTTCCATTAGGAGATGGCGTCAGTGGGTCGAGCTGGAGCTCTTAGGACCCCCTCCGGCACACCCCCACACGGGACGACGCCGGGTCTTCCTATCACCACACCGTGCGGAAGGATGTCAGAGACCTCCCCTTCGAGCTTAGGGTTGACCGTGCACATCCCTTTCAGAGTGTGGACAGTCCACTCTCCTTGTGTGGACAAGACGACTTTGCTTCCTCTCCGGGGTCCGTGTTTCGTTACTTTCCTCCATCGTCCAAGGAGTTGTTCGGTCTAGGGTCGGGACAGCTTTACTTCCTCTCCGGGGGTCGGTGTTTCGTTACCTCCCCCCACCGTCAAGGGAGTAGTTCGAATATGACGGATGCGGGACGAAACGGTCGCCTAGGAGCGGCTTTCTCAGGGCCGCATGTTTTTAATCCTCGGCAAGGGTTTTGCTTCCACCCAGGCCTCATCTCCATTATCGGTGACACGTAATCATGTCAGCGCGCTACTTCCGTTGCGTTGGAAGTCATGCGTTTGGCCGGGATCTTTTAGCTTCAGGAGGAAACCTCACTACTGGTCCGTCACGCCGCGAAGAGGCAAGATTCCATGTAACCCCACGGAGTCGGTAATGCTGAGCTTCGACCTCACAGTGCCCGGTCTCCGCCCGACGGATTGCAAGAATACCAGACCGCCCAAACATCTAAGTAATCCAACTAAACCTCAAATGTTAAATAAGAAAAAAAAATGCCATCTTTTTAAACATTGCTTAAAAGCGTCACTCGAACAAATCCATTGACATCGACCTCAACGCATGTGAAACACACTAGCTGGGGAGGTAGAATCGCAGTAGAGCACAATTTTCATCGAGTAAAAACAGGGCTTTCTTAACAGCTTTGGGGGGGGGGGGGCTGGACAAAGTAATACACTGAATGAGGCCCTTATTACTGTCGGTAGGCATTATGACGACAACCTTTATATAGGTTTGCATCATTCTTAACTTAATCGGAGAACAACAGAAGAGATGCTAATGGAAATTTAGGTGACCCTTGACCTAGTCATGTTTATACTAACCCATTCTTGATGTTTCTCTCTAAATAGACATTATTTTGCTTCCTGATTATTAATTAAAGCTTTTTAT
This sequence comes from Lymnaea stagnalis, assembly GCA_964033795.1. Classification (NCBI taxonomy): domain Eukaryota; kingdom Metazoa; phylum Mollusca; class Gastropoda; family Lymnaeidae; genus Lymnaea; species Lymnaea stagnalis. The sequence continues at coordinate 497,701 of CAXITT010000359.1, forward strand.
TTGCTTAAATTACTTCAATGATAAATGATTTTTTTTTTAAAAGAAGGTGTAGTTTTTTTTTTTTTGTCTTTAGAGTTACCAGAGTTGAACTTTGGTACAGATGTAGACAATACTTTTTTTCTCCATATTTGAGGGCCAACGATCAATTTATTGATCATTTTGGGTCCTGGTTTGAATTCAGAGTTTGCCTTCCAAGGATAGCGAGTCGCATCTACCCGGGGTGCTTGGGATGTTGGCTTTGGCTGAGATTGAACTTCAGACCACCACTATTTGGAGTGAGTCAGTGTAGACCACCCGGCCACTCATCAGAGCATTTTATTGTATCTTGTTCGGTTGATTTTTAAAAAAAAATGACAATAAAACTAAACTCTATGTAATTAGGCCATTATATCAAATGACCCTCAAGGATCGAAGGCATTTTAAAAAGTATTTTGTTTACATGAAAATGCTCTCTTGGAGTCATCAATAAAGGTAATCAGTTCCAAGTTTCATCCTTTTTAACTTCAATAGTTTGTTGTTTTTTTTTAGTTATAATGATTCTAAAATATTATTTAAAAATTACATAATCATAAAACTATTAAACCAAAAAAAAAAATAAATAAAAAATAAATTTAAAAAAATAATAATAATTTCGTTCGGTTATTGAGCTCTTGAAGCCCAAATGTGCCCATCAAAATAAAATTATGAATTAAATCTGGTAATTAAAGAAATAAGTTTGCAGCCTGTGAACCCTCCTAAANCACCGTTCGTCACGGGTTTCCATGTGCCAGCGCGTCTCTGCTCTCGCCCAAAGAAAGCGCACATCAATGAAAAGGAAAAAAGCAAAAAATACAACAAAGAACCCCCCCCCCCCCCAAAAAAAAAAAAAAAAAAAAAAAAAAAAAAAAAAAAAAAAAACACCCCCCCCCCCCCCCCAAAAAAAAAAAAAAACAACAAAAAAAAACAAAAACAAAAAAACGTGTGACCTACATGCGAATGCGAAATTTTTTTGTTTCCAGTCACAAATAAAAACATGAATGGAAACATCACTACCAATAACCAAGATGGCGAGCGTTCAACCGCTAAGGAAATACTTCGCGTTAATTTTGTTACAATGGTAAATGACCCATCTCCTACTTTTCCCCACCGAGAACGACTTTAAGGAATTATGCTCATGTATTCTTATCTGGCCACTGCCTGTGAGTTGGGTGGAATTATGCTCATGTATTCTTATCTGGCCACTGCCTGTGAGTTGGGTGGAATTATGCTCATGTATTCTTATCTGGCCACTGCCTGTGAGTTGGGTGGAATTATGCTCATGTACTCTTATCTGGCCACTGCCTGTGAGTTGGATGGAATTATGCTCATCTATTCTTATCTGGCCACTGCCTGTGAGTTGGGTGGACTTCTTTTCACACTAATAAACAACCCCCCAAAACAAAGTATCTATATATTATATCATTCGCCAGCAAAGGTCAAACACCACCACGCCGTTGCGTTGGAAGTCATGCGTTTGGTCGGGATCTTTTAGCTTCAGGAGGAAACCTCCCTACTAGTCCGTCACGCCGTGAAGAGGCAAGATTCCATGTAACGGCTATATATAGATACGCCAGAGTGTTGTTAAATAATCAGTTCACTAGCACGCAAACCTACGATATACAACCAAAAAAAAAATTCTTTAAATAAAACCTTTAGAAAATGAACTAGAGATTCAAGGAATGCAAGCAGAAACACGCAGCCCTAAATCCTTATTGTAACAATTGGATTTAGAGCAGTGGTTCTCAACCTTCTTAATGGCGCGACCCTTTAATGCAGTTCATCATGTTGTGGTGACCCCCAACCATAAATTATTTTCATTGCTAGTTCATACATGTGTGTTTTTTCCCGATGGTCTTAGGCGACCCCTTACATAAGGGGTCGCAACCCACAGGCTGAGAACCACTGTTGTAGAGTGTCACAAGTGGTGCGTTTTTCGATAATTATGAAGGATTTGTAAAATGTCTTTTAAAAAAATCATACATATGTGTTCCGGAGATTGTGTAGAGTAGAAGAAACGTCTTTCGGGCTTGTGGGAAATACCTGGATCCGGAGATCCATGGTTCGCGTTGTTCCTTATGTGGGCTGTAAACATAAAGTGTTGTGAACGCCATTTGCACGGCGAAGGAGCGCTGCTGATTGCACACATCCAAGAAAACGTACACCCCAGAGAGCACTGGCCATGAACGCGTCTCCTAAGTGTTGAGATTGTGACGTTGTATTTTGGTGGTAACTTACCAAGAGTTCAAACCGCTTACCGACCTGTTGTCTATACGTTTAATATTGATTGTTTTTTTATACTCGCTGGGCGGTTCACTTGTTTATATTGTTCTGTCATGAATTTCATGAGGTATTTGGGTGAGTAATTTCTCATAAGGAAAACGTAATAAGATTATTTTTGTACACGGAACTTCTAGTTAAAACAAAAGTAAAATTTAAAAAAAAAACATAAAATTAAATTTTTAAAAAATCTATAGTCTCAAGGATTGTAAATGTACGTGTTGTACATGAGACTAGACGTATGTAAATTCTGAATAATTAATAAGGCTAAAGCACACAAATTCGCGCCATGACTTTGAGGCGACAACACTTGACACATTTGCGCCTATTGCCTCAGGCGTTCCAACCCCCAGTGCATAATACCCTCAAAAAGTAGCCATTGAAACCATCCTCATCAACATCAGGCACAGAAACACTGAAAATCCCCTCTTCATGCATAGGAGCCAAAATGATCAATAAATTGATCGTGGGCCCTTAATATATATAGAAAAGAAGGTTTAGGGTTCAGGTGATACAAATATTGATACCACCCGATTCCACCCATCACTTGTATCTCTATTATTGTTATTGATAAGGCAATGGATATGATTTCTTTTGTGAAAGCCTTATTAGTTTTTGGACTGACCAGTTTTTGCCGTGACCAGTTTTTGCCGTGACCAGTTTTTGGGCTGACCAGTTTTTGGGCTGACCAGTTTTTGGGCTGACCAATTTTTGCCGTGACCAGTTTTTGGGCTGACCAGTTTTTGGGCTGACCAGTTTTTGGGCTGACCAGTTTTTGCCGTGACCAGTCAAAAAAAAAAAGGTGGTTGTTTGCCGACATGTTGTTTTGTTCTTAACTTAAAGACCCCCCCCCCCAAACCACCGTTCTCGAGTTAGCCAACATTTTTGGGCTTACCAGTTTTTGGGCTGACAAGTTTTTGGGCTGACCAGTTTTTGCCGTGACCAGTCAAAAAAAAAAAGGTGGTTGTTTGCCGACATGTTGTTTTGTTCTTAACTTAAAGACCCCCCCCCCAAACCACCGTTCTCGAGTTAGCCAACAAGTTTCAGTTTGTTAACGTCCATATTGTAGGGCATTAACATAATATGTCAATAATTTTTTTTGGAAAATGTTGTTGTCACATTAGAAGGAGTAAGAAAAATTTCTGATTTCATATTGTTTCTTTTCTCTTTTGTTTTATCTTTGAGCTGAATCAATTTATATAAGAAAAAAAGCAATATTATTATAGTATATCAATAACACCCATAAGCAAAGTACATATTTATGTTACTTCCGAAAACAAGCGACTACATATTTAAAGACATAATGGAATAACGGTGCACGTTTGCAAGACATACAGAATGACAAAGAGCAAGTAAGCGTAGGCCTAGAAGTAGAGTTACTTTGGACTCTGTCAACGCAACAATGCTTAGCTCAACTAAGTTAAGAAAAAATCATTAAAAATCCAACTACTTAAAAAACAATCATTAAAAAGCCCACTAAGTTGAGAAACAATCATTTAAAAGGCCCACTAATTGAAGAAACAATCATTAAAAGGCCCACTAAGTTAAGAAACAATAATTAAAAAGCCAAATAAGTTAAGAAACACTCATTTAAAAGCCCACAACATTATTACCAATTCCGCGTTTAAAAAAAATCCATATAGAGAATATTGTTTTTCCTTGTTTCTAGCTCGTTTCAGCCCCCCTAAAAGACTAGCCGCGTTGCTGGCCGCCGGACTCACCGAAGATGACCGGAAGGCATCGCCGGAAGAGGAACCCGATTCCCGCCCCGTCCCGGAGTCGCTCTCCACGTACTCAGAGGAAGTGATCCCACCCACCCTGACGGACGGCGAGTTCAAAGTGGAGCTCACGGCGGGCTCGAGGGGCGAGAAGGTCAAGGCTCGGTCCGTCAGCAGGCCCTGCATCAACCCCGGCTACTACAAGCCCTGCGAGCGTGACAGTTTGAGAGAGGTCAAAGAGACGGGTGGCGGGGACGCTGGTGGGGAATGCAAGGACAGGGCCGCAGAGCAGCTGAATGAGTTCAAAAGAACGCATTCTGTAAGTTGTGTCCATTTCGATGGCTTTTTGTTCAATGAAACGCCACCTTCATCGTTCTGTGCACGCAGAGTGGTCACGTGGCCTAAGGAGGCCTGACATATTTTTAGCCTTTGTATCCCTTGCATTAAGGTCGATTGTTTTAATGGTTTTTTCTTTTTTTTAGGGTTTTTTGTCCACATCACAACCTTGGGGGCTCTAAAATCTCCGATAGTATATGAGAGATTGCGTTGAGGCCGTGTGAAGTTAATAAATAGTGGAACAAGATATGTTTAGAACAAGATATGTTTAGAACAAGATATGTTTAGAAAAAGATATGTTTAGAACAAGATATGTTTAGAACAAGATATGTTTAGAAAAGAAATGTTTAGAACAAGATATGTTTAGAAAAAGATATGTTTAGAACAAGATATGTTTAGAACAAGATATGTTTAGAAAAGAAATGTTTAGAACAAGATATTTTTAGAAAAAGATATGTTTAGAACAAGATATGTTTAGAAAAAGATATGTTTAGAACAAGATATGTTTAGAACAAGATATGTTTAGAAAAGAAATGTTTAGAACAAGATATGTTTAGAAAAAGATATGTTTAGAACAAGATATGTTTAGAACAAGATATGTTTAGAAAAGAAATGTTTAGAACAAGATATTTTTAGAAAAAGATATGTTTAGAACAAGATATGTTTAGAAAAAGATATGTTTAGAACAAGATATGTTTAGAACAAGATATGTTTAGAAAAGAAATGTTTAGAACAAGATATGTTTAGAAAAAGATATGTTTAGAACAAGATATGTTTAGAACAAGATATGTTTAGAACAAGATATGTTTAGAACAAGATATGTTTAGAACAAGATATGTTTAGAACAAGATATGTTTAGAACAAGATATGTTTAGAAAAGATATGTTTAGAACAAGATATGTTTAGAACAAGATATGTTTAGAACAAGATATGTTTAGAACAAGATATGTTTAGAACAAGATATGTTTAGAACAAGATATGTTTAGAACAAGATATGTTTAGAAAATAAATGTTTAGAAAAGATATGTTTAGAAAAAGATATGTTTAGAACAAGATATGTTTAGAAAAAAGATATTTTTAGAAAAGATATGTTTAGAACATGATATGTTTAGACCAATATATGTTTAGACCAAGATATGTTTAGAAAAGATATGTTTAGAACAAGATATGTTTAGAGCAAGATATATTTAGAACAAGATATGTTTAGAACAAGATATGTTTAGAACAAGATATGTTTAGAACAAGATATATTTAGAACAAGATATGTTTAGAACAAGATATGTTTAGAACAAGATATGTTTAGAGCAAGATATGTTTAGAGCAAGATATGTTTAGGCCTGAAAAGGAAAGACATGAAAATTAAAGGGACGTTTTGGTTTAAGGTCTTCCTCAGCAGACGATACAAAACAAGAAACAACAGATCCTTATACTACCAATAATGTCAATGTTATTGTTCGTCCGTCGAGGATCGACGAGGACCATCGAGTCGTCTGGTGACTGATGACTGGCGCGGATGACTTTGTTTAAAGTGAAGAAGAGTTGCGCGGCGACTACCTCACTCTCTCGTCCTCAATGTAGCTCACTGTTTAGAACAGGAAGAGCCCCACGTTTAAAAGTGATTAATTAAAATGTGAGCCCCCCCCACCCCCTTTTGTAGTCTCTGGGGCTCAGGGCCCACGCGACGACTCTGCGTGTACAATTGTTAATACCAATCTAAATAACTAACAATTTGCTATTATTAACTTTGAATCTATAAACATTAAAATACCTTGTCGTAGATGTTGTTTGCAGTTCTATGGAAAAAGCAAAAGATTAATTGCTCTTAGCCTCTGAACTAGGGTTGCCATGCATTAAAATTTTGATAATCTATTTTCATTATTTATATTAATGTTAATCACTTAATCTTGTGTATATAGTAAAACACCCACATATGAAAAGAACGTAACATAAAGACCATTTATAATTATGAAAATCAGCGAATTCGACTTTAACTCTGTTCAAAATTACGAAACAAGCGTATAGAAAAGTCTTCAACTAGTGAATCTTTCGACACATATTAATCGTAACATGTGCATTTTCTTTAAGTTAATTTCATTGTATTGGTTTAAGGGAGAGAGAAACTCCCAACTAGAGACATTTGAAGATTGAGTCTTCAAGACTTTATAACCAAAGTAATATGAGCGACTGTTTCAGATAGTCATTTTAGAAATTATATTACGATATAGTTTTTATTTGTTAAAAGTTATATATTCACAAAATATATATTAAATAAGAAATAAATAAAATTATTATTTAGTTTAAATATTTGAATAATAAATATAATTTAAATACTTTATGCTAAAAATAAAAATTTAAATCAAAATTGTTTTGTGGATTAAATATAAAATAGATGCTTTAATTTTACAGTAAAGGTTATTTCCCTTTGAAATGTTGACTACCACTGTAAAAGATTATGTCCCTTTATGTGTTTTAGTTCTTTAAAATTAAAACGGAGGTAGTGTAGACAGAGAGTGTGTGTGTGTGAGAGAGAGAGAGAGAGAGAAAGAGAGAGAGAGAGGGAGAGAAAGAGAGAGAGAGAGTAAGAGAGAGAGAGAGAGAGAGGGAGAGAAAGAGAGACAGAGAGAGAAAAATATAAACACAGAGGCAAAGAGAGACACACAGAAAAAGGAAGAAAAATTAGAGTGAAATTTTCCCTTGAATTTACCCGACGTAGTCAATTTTGATTAGGGCAATCATAAATGATGCTGTCCGTTGAAAAACGGTGTTTTTTCACTTGTATTTTAATGAGAGGTTGGGGGGGGGGGACGGTTCAGGGGGCATGTAAAATTGGCCGAAATAGAACGACGTCATTTCTGGATGACCTTTTGCTCATGGCTTGATATTTAAAACTATTAAACCGCACTATTAATTAATTTTAAATTAATATATTTTTGCACAAAGCATTAGCAACACTATTGATGAATCGTTAAATAAAAAGTATATAAATAAATACAATGTTGAGCAATTAAAATAATTGTATATTTGAATATTCACTTATTAAAAAAAAATTAAAAAAAAAAACTCATTTAGAATCAAAACTTAAAAAAAAAGGTGTTAGGGGAGGGGTCGTACCAATAATTAATGTTACTAAATTAAAGACGTTATTTTGGTTCAATTTAATCTAAGAAATACTAAAAAAATATACATTCCAATTCAGCCAGTATTGTTAAGCTCTGTATAATTTCATTGATTCTTTAACCAAAAATATTTTGATTTCTTAACCACAGTTTTAATTTGAACGTTTGTTTATCATTGGCTCACAGCTTCATTCGCCATAACAGCAATGTCGACCAAATACAATACTCTCTTCTTTTAAGGAATGTAAAGGACTCTTTACTGTTCTTTGCAGGTTTATTTAATGTTTCATTTCATGCTGATGCTTATGGATCATATACAGAGGCGTCACTAGGGTTTGTGTCACCTTGTGCGGTAAACTCGTGGTGTCCCTTCACCCCCCCCCCCACGGACCAGTCTAGTGTGTTGTCCATATTCGCTTCACCAAATTACTAGAGTCTAGAGTCTAGAGTGATGTTCCTTTTCTTTCCACTGACATTCTAGAGTGCTCAATTAAAACATTCCATCTATGAGTGGAAGAAGGAAAGAAAGAAAATAGTAGCACATATCTGATGACCTCATCCAATTGGTCAGTGTGTGATAGTTGTGGTGCTGTCAAACATGATTCCAAGATCAAATATGGAAGGGATTTGACAGACGTGTTATCTGATGACCTCATCCAATTGGTCAGTGTGATAGTTGTGGTGCTGTCAAACATGATTCCAAGATCAAATATGGAAGGGATTTGACAGACGTGTTATCTGATGACCTCATACAATTGGTCAGTGTGTGATAGTTGTGGTGCTGCCAAACATGATTCCAAGATCAAATATGGAAGGGATTTGACATACGTGTTATCTGATGACCTCATACAATTGGTCAGTGTGTGATAGTTGTGGTGCTGTCAAACATGATTCCAAGATCAAATATGGAAGGGATTTGACAGAAGTGTTTAATGTTAATATTTTGTCCGAAGTGCACGCTGCTAAATGATGTCCCTCTTTGGGAATCACAAACTTAAATTACGGCACAGATCTTATGGAAAAAAACAACAACTCACTAGATTCTCTGTTGGCACACTGTTTTTGTGGCACTCTTTTGGTTCCCTGTTCTTGTGACACTCTTTTGACATCCTGTTCTTGTGGCATTCTTTTTGACATCCTGTTCTTGTGGCATTCTTTTTGGCACCCTGTTCTTGTGGCACCCGGTTCTTGTGGCACTTTGTGCTTGTAGCACTTTGTTCTGGTGGGAAATCTTTCTGGTAGCACTCATCTTTCGTTTTCAACTAAGTTATGTTATAAAACCGCCTCTAGTGAACTTTGTCAAATAATAATTTGTTATTATCAATTGAGAGCGTTTAACCCTTTGCGGCCCGCCCCCCCCCCTCCTAACCCTTCCATGACATCGCTGATCATAAATAACTTTACATTTGTACAGTGCGACTTCCCACGGTAATTTAGAATGTCTGTCAGTCCGCAGGCAACCTAACGACGTCTGCCGGGGCGCTGATAGCAAACAAGACAGCAGTGCTGAGTACGGGAATTCCCGGGGTGGTCCTGCTGCAAGATTTTGTCTTCCTTGATGAGATGGCCCACTTGAACAGGGAGAGGCTACCGGAGAGAGTCAGTGGTGCTAAGGGAGCAGGTATGGTGATGTTGGAAGCGATGTCTGGGCGATGCTCTAGTTTGACGAACAACATTGTTTTGTTTTAACAGGTCATGTCACGTGGGGTCATTGTCAGCGGTACACACAGGAGACGCGGCCATTAAATAAAAATAGAATTTAAGCAGAGTAACTTTAAATGGCGACACTGTTATTGTATGCATATAATGGCAAGAACAGTTGTATGCATATAATGGCAAGTACAGTTGTATGAATATAATGACAAGTACAGTTGTATGCATATAATGGCAAGTACAGTTGTATGTATATAATGGCAAGTACAGTTGTATGCATATAATGGCAATTACAGTTGTATGCATGTAATGGCAAGTGCAGTTGTATGAATATAATGACATGTACAGTTGTATGCATATAATGGCAAGTACAGTTGTATACATATAATGGCAAGTACAGTTGTATGCATATTATGACAAGTACATTTGTATGCATATAATGGCCAGTACAGTTGTATGCATATAATGGCAAGTACAGTTGTATGCATATAATAGCAAGTGCAGTTGTATGAATATAATGACATGTACAGTTGTATGCATATAATGGCAAGTAAAGTTGTATGAATATAATGGCAAGTACAGATGTATGCATATAATGGCAAGTACAGTTGTATGAATATAATGGCAAGTACAGTTGTATGCATATAATGGCAAGTACAGATGTATTATGCATATAATGACCAGTACAGTTGTATGCATATAATGACAAGTACAGTTGTATGCATATAATGACCAGTACAGTTGTATGCATATAATTGCAAGTACAGTTGCATGAATATAATGGCAAGTACAGTTGTATACATACAATGGCAAGTACAGTTGTATGAATATAATGGCAAGTACAGTTGTATGCATATAATGGCAAGTACAGTTGTATGAATATAATGACATGTACATGTAGGTCTATATAATATATAAATTAGACATTTAGGTCTCTGCAATCCATATATAGTTTAAATGTTTAGGTCTATGCACTTCATATATAGATTAGATATTTAGGTCTAAGCACTCCATGTATAGATTAGATATTTAGGTCTAAGCACTCCATATATAGATTAGATATTTAGGTCTAAGCACTCCATATATAGATTAGATATTTAGGTCTAAGCACTCCATATATAGATTAGATATTTAGGTCTAAGCACTCCATATATAGATTAGATATTTAGGTCTAAGCACTCCATGCGTAGATTAGACTTTTTGGCCAATGCACTCCATGTATAGATTATATTTTTTGGCCAATGCACTCCTTGTATAGATTAGACTTTTTGGCCAATGCACTCCATGAATAGATTGGAAATTGAGGTCTATGCACTCCATGTATAGATTAGACTTTTTGGCCAATGCACTCCATATATGGATTAGACTTTTTGGCCAATGCAGTCCATGTATAGATCAGGCCTTCAGGCCTATGCACTTCATTTATAGATTAGACTTTTTGGCCAATGCACTTCATATATGTCGATGTAAGGGAAACTTACAATATAACTTCAATATGAGGGTTGCAATGGATGACGTCACATATTTAAATACTAAATATTTTAAAACCTGTTTTGTTTAAACGTTGGATTCAAACAAGATTACAAAATAATCGTCCCAAAATGTCCACAGCGTACTTTGGCATTTTGATTATTATCATTGTCAAGATTCAAAGCTATGACAAATGACATAAGTCATTTCTACAGGAGTCATTTCTTCAGGTGTCATTTCTCTAGGTGTCAGTTCTCCAGGAGTCATTTCTCCAGGTGTCATTTCTCCAGGAGTCATTTCTCCAAAGGACGCTTCACATAGTCTTTCACCAGGGGTCATATCTCAAAGAGTTATTCCTCAAAGAGTCTTTCTCCAGGGGTCATTACTTCGGACAGGTGTAATTTCTCTACCTTTACATCGTCATATTTTAACCGAAGGCAAAGTTTAAAAAAAAAAAAAAATGAAAAACAGCAACAAGACTCACATAGACAGACCTGGTGACGTCATTTGCGGAATGGAAGAAGTCATGAAAAAAGTTCCGAGCCGTGGCCATGTATTACTATAAAATGCTACTATTTTATTTGTCCCTGTTATTCTTTACTCAATAATTTTAAATTTACCATGCATGCTGTTGTCCCCAGGCGCCTTTGGTACTTTTGAACTGACGGACGACATCAGCAAGTACTCCAAAGCTGCTGTGTTTGGTAAAGTTGGCAAGAAGACGCAGGTGGCCGTGAGATTCTCCTTGCTCAGTAAGTGACTCACTGGGGATGTTAGCAGACAAAAAAAATAAATAAATAAAAAAATAAAAAATTCTTACCTTTCCCAGCAGTACAGTTTTTATAAGGCATCTTATTACAACGTATCCTTTCAATAATTTTGTAGATTTCGCTCATAAATAGGATAGGGTAGTCACCATTTGACCTTGCGAAATAATTAGATAATCGGCACAGAAAAACTTGAAATTTTTCCATGTGGTTGTTTAAATGGCTTTAATATTAGACAATAATTAGACTCTGTATATCAACAATTCATGATCAAACTGTGCAACCACGGCTTATAATTAGATCCCTTAAAAAACACACTTTATATTAACTTCGCTTATGTTCGTTGCTGACTGGCTGGCAACATTTTCTGACGGCATATTGACCCACTTCCCTTCAACCTATCGAGCTGATACTTGGCATACTACTCATTGCCAATGAAAAAAAATATACCTGGCAATGTTCAGTGCCACACCCCACCCTAAACAACCGCCCCCCAACCGCCCCTTTCAAGGGGAAGATAAAGAAACATTCCCGATAACTGCGCTTAATTATATTATTAAAAAAAAAAATATCTGGCAAGTGTGTTAGGTGCTTGATGTTTTCTTTTCTTTTTTCGGACATGCCCGATAGTTTGTATTGTATTCCACGTCATGCAGGTGTAGGTTGTGCCTACCTGTGAGCTAATGGACACTTCTTGTCCCGGTCTCACATGGTATTTGTTAATCCTGGTCTGTACCAATGGACATTGCTAATCACTCTTAATAGAAGAAAGGTGGCTAATTCTAGAGAGGTTTCTCAAATAACACAGTGGTCTACACCCCCCCCCCCCCGCTTTCATTTTTATTTTCTTCTCAGCTGAAGAGGGAATATTTGACCTGGTTGGGATGAACATGCCCGTGTTCTTCATTAGAGATCCGCCTCTGGTAAAATAGTAACATTGTATTTAATTTGATGCCTCCCATCATTAGTGTTCCACCTCTGGTAATATAATGGTATAGATATTTTAATGAACCTCCATGTCTCCTGGGCAAGATATCCACCTCTGATAATATCATGATGGTGTATTTCATTTGATAAACCCCCACCCTCCCCCTTTTCCGCACCTCCTTCTCTTTTCTTTACCCACATTACATATTCAACATTTACTTTACCAGACATTACAATACCCTGGCCGTATATTTTTTTACAAAACCTTCTAACTTGAACATTAAAGAATAGAAATGGAAATTAAAAAAAAGAAACTTATTGTTATATTCCGTAAACACTGGGGCTAGACAGTAAATTATATATATGTTTTTAAAAAAAATTGAATAACTCTGAAATAATAAATACATGAATTACACCCCTTTGTTTTCAGTTCCCGAGTTTAATACACGCCATGAAGCGTAACCCAGTCACCCATCTCAAGGTATGGAATGCGAAGTCCCGTGTTTAATGTCAGTTTACAGATGACTGTGGTATGACTGAAAATATGACAATCACACGTGACATCAATCACATGGAATCAATTCTAAATTGAGGGGCCGTCCATTAATTATGTCAAGAACATCAAGGGGGGGGGGTGGGGGAAAGGGAGGGTTGGAAATCTTTGACAGTTGGGGTCAAGGGGGAGGGGGGGGGTAGATGAGTTGACGGCAACAATCTCTCTTAAATTAAA
>CAXITT010000359.1:516383-535519 GCA_964033795.1 Lymnaea stagnalis
TTGAACTGTCTGGTCCCTGTGTGGAATATTTGAACTGTCTGGTCCCTGTGTGGAATATTTGAACTGTCTGGTCCCTGTGTGGAATATTTGAACTGTCTGGTCCCTGTGTGGAATATTTGAACTGTCTGGTCCCTGTGTCAGTTTCTCTGAGTGCAAATCTAAAATCTAAGCGTCCTCAGGAACAACCTTGATTCACAAAGAGTTCGCACCAACCGCGAATTAAGCAATCCATTTTGAAACAATCTGACTTCCGTAATCCATGTTGATTAAACAGGTTTAATAAACATATTTTTGTCACTGTGAATGTGTAATGTATACTAACTCCAGACCAATCAAGGGGTGAAAAATCTGACGCCCGAGGATGCCGAGAAACAGATTATTGCAGACCCTGACAACGCTACGCACGACCTCTACAACGCCATTGGGGACAAGCAGCTGCCCGTCTGGACGGTGTACATGCAGGTCATGTCGGAGGAGGACGCTTACTCTATTACAAAATACAATCCCTTTGATCCAACAAAGGTCTGTAAGGGTTGTCCGGCTCTGACAAGTAAGAGTGGCTGTGACAATTAAGATCGGTTGTGGGAAGTAGAATGGCAAGTTGAGGGTCTTTGGCAAGTAGAGCGGCTGTGGCAAGTAGAGGGTCTGTGGCAAGTAGAGCAGCTGTGGCAAGTAGAGTGGCTGTGGCAAGTAGAGTAGTTGTAACAAGTAGAGTGGCTGTGGCAAGTACAGGGGCATTGGCATGTAAGAGCGGCTGTGGCAAGTACAGGGGCATTGGCATGTAAGAGCGGCTGTGGCAAGTACAGGGGCATTGGCATGTAAGAGCGGCTGTGGCAAGTACAGGGGCATTGGCATGTAAGAGCGGCTGTGGCAAGTACAGGGGCATTGGCATGTAAGAGCGGCTGTGGCAAGTACAGGGGCATTGGCATGTAAGAGCGGCTGTGGCAAGTACAGGGGCATTGGCATGTAAGAGCGGCTGTGGCAAGTACAGGGGCATTGGCATGTAAGAGCGGCTGTGGCAAGTACAGGGGCATTGGCATGTAAGAGCGGCTGTGGCAAGTACAGGGGCATTGGCATGTAAGAGCGGCTGTGGCAAGTACAGGGGCATTGGCATGTAAGAGCGGCTGTGGCAAGTACAGGGGCATTGGCATGTAAGAGCGGCTGTGGCAAGTACAGGGGCATTGGCATGTAAGAGCGGCTGTGGCAAGTACAGGGGCATTGGCATGTAAGAGCGGCTGTGGCAAGTACAGGGGCATTGGCATGTAAGAGCGGCTGTGGCAAGTACAGGGGCATTGGCATGTAAGAGCGGCTGTGGCAAGTACAGGGGCATTGGCATGTAAGAGCGGCTGTGGCAAGTACAGGGGCATTGGCATGTAAGAGCGGCTGTGGCAAGTACAGGGGCATTGGCATGTAAGAGCGGCTGTGGCAAGTACAGGGGCATTGGCATGTAAGAGCGGCTGTGGCAAGTACAGGGGCATTGGCATGTAAGAGCGGCTGTGGCAAGTACAGGGGCATTGGCATGTAAGAGCGGCTGTGGCAAGTACAGGGGCATTGGCATGTAAGAGCGGCTGTGGCAAGTACAGGGGCATTGGCATGTAAGAGCGGCTGTGGCAAGTAAGAGTGGCCGAGGCAAGTAAGAGCAGCCGTGGCAAGTAAGAGCGGCTGTGGCAAGTAAGAGTGGCTGTGGCAAGTAAGAGTGGCTGTGGCAAGTAAGAGTGGCTGTGGCAAGTAAGAGCGGTTGTGGCAAGTAAGAGTGGCTGTGGCAAGTAAGAGTAGCTGTGGCAAGTAAGAGCGGCTCTGGCAAGTAAGAGTGGCTGTGGCAAGTAAGAGCGGTTGTGGCAAGTAAGAGCGGCTCTGGCAAGTAAGAGTGGCTGTGGCAAGTAAGAGCGGCTGTGGCAAGTAAGAGCGGCTCTGGCAAGTAAGTGTTGCTGTGGCAAGTAAGAGTAGCTGTGGCAAGTAAGAGCGGCTCTGGCAAGTAAGAGTGGCTGTGGCAAGTAAGAGCGGTTGTGGCAAGTAAGAGTGACTGTGGCAAGTAGAGTCTTAATATTAAACATATTAAAGTAGTTTCCCTCCCTCATAATTCCTATCATTCAATCTCAGGTCTGGCCACATAAGGAGTTTCCCCTCATACAAGTCGGGAAGCTGACCCTGAATCGTAACCCTAAAAATTACTTCTCCGAAGTGGAGCAGATGGCATTTTCTCCAGCTCATCTTGTCCCAGGCATAGAACCCAGCCCGGACCTACTACTGCAGGTAGACTGTTCTTGTAGCTTGTTCCTATTCAACAGCACATTATCTTAGCTGAAAAAAAAGGTGCTGTATCCAGTTGCCTTTTTGTCATTCCAATTACGCATACAAATAAATGAAATATATTATGTTTTTCAACATGAATGTCTAGGGCCGCATGTTCGCCTACTCAGATGCGCACCGTTACCGCCTGGGCGTAAATTACCTGCAGATACCAGTCAACACCAGTCCCGCTCTTAAGATCAAACATTACATGCGTGACGGACTCATGAGTGGGGAAAACCAAGGTATGACCATTGAAGTACTAAACCTGGCAGGTATGACCAGTGAAGTACCTAACCTGGCAGGTAGGACCATTGAAGTACTAAACCTGGCAGGTATGGTCAATGAAGTACTAAACCTGGCAGGTATGACCAGTGAAGTACTAAACCTGGCAGGTATGACCAGTGAAGTACTAAACCTGGCAGGTACGGCCAGTGAAGTACCTAACCTGGCAGGTGTGACCATTGAAGTACTAAACCTGACAGATATGACCAGTGAAGTACTAAACCTTGCAGGTATGACCATTGAAGTACTAAACCTGGCAAGTATGACCATTGAAGTACTAAACCTGGCAGGTATGACCAATAAAGTACTAAACCTGGCAGATATGATCAGTGAAGTGTAGAAGCCATCAGAGAACATGAAGTAAATTTGTCCCAATTTTTTTGGCGATGCGAGCAGAATTAATGTACACAATCTTACCTGCATACAGATGATCGAATTTCGTTCTAATCTTTGGCCCCTATGCATCACCTGAGCTGGTAAGCTCAATTCGCTAATACAAGCTAACAAGAAACTCTATTAACTTAGAATAACAAAGATTATGTTTAATCTACATATCTATTTTTGTTGTTGTTTTTTGTGGGGTTTTTTACATTTTAAGTTTTCCTACCTTCCCGATATGGAAAAATTGTGTGTACACATTGCATTTTTTTTTTACCTGATGAGTACATGCTCTTCCTAAATGTTCACAGAGGGCGCACCAAACTACCACCCCAATTCTTTCAATGGACCCGTGGAGAAACCTGGACTTGTCGAGTCGAACATTTTCATTCCAGAAACTGAAGCTCAGAGATTTCTCTCCGAGACCGATTCTGATTTCATTCAAGCTAAAGTATTTTATTCTTCAGTAAGTCAGAAGGGAAAGATATATATTTCATTAACGAATATTAAAATACTAGAACCAGAAGATATCACCAGGTCATACCGGGATGATAGTGAAAGGCATGTTGCACCAGTTTGTACTTGCTGTTGTGAAGTCTCAAGATCTAAAAATGCAATAGTAACGTTTGTAACTGTATCGGGTTTTGATGCATTGTATCCTTAAAAGAAAATTACATTTTTCCACATCCTTTAAAATGTATCATTAGGAAATATAAAATCAGACTTTTCTTATTTAAAAAAGAACCCAAACCCTTTCACGCCCTGAACTACATAGAAAACAAATTTCTAAAAATTGTAAAAACATATCCTTAAATTTAAAAAAAAGCCCAACTATGTACCATTTTCATTTTTTAAAAAATAACAACTAAGTACCATTTCCCTTTAGTGTAACATCAAAGATTTTTAAAAAAAATCTGTATCTTCATTACAAACTTCCCCACATTTCTGCCTCGCTCCTTGGAAAGTCTCAATTTCCCTAATTTAACAAAACATTATCTCATCCATTATTTTCCTCTTTCCAACTTGATTAAGTTTTGTGGTATAGGCACTTATGTAAATGTGCTCACAATGTGTGCCAACGCCAATTGAACTGTATTTTCCGATATCGGCATGACGCATATTTATTCATTTTAAACTTGTTTTGTACGACTGAAATATCATCGGATTTAAAGATAAAGTCATCCCCATAAAAATGTACAGTGATAAAGTTTTCATAGATGTTTGTTTTGAAGCATGGAATGACGCAAATGTCTTGATTAATTTAATACCAGAAACCCATTATGTATAGAGGGGCAGTAGCGTCAGTAGGAGTGCGATTTCACCAGGTGTCACTCTTTTAGGAAAAAGGGGGGGGGGGTGTTTGTAACAAGAAATGGGAAATTACTAAGTTCGCTCGAGTCGGCTTTACAATAGAGCTCGGGGAAATACAAGAGCCGGGTGCCACCCGCGCAAGGGGCCACNAAATACAAGAGCAGGGTGCCACCCGCGCAAGGTGCCACCAAATCAAGGTGCCATCAGAGCAGCCGGATGTGGAGGCAGTATAAGGAGAAGTCTGAAGAAGGTGGGGGGGGGGGAACCCCGTGAGTTAACCACACTGGGTGACGCCAAACCTGAAGGGGGCCTTTTATTATAGGAAGAAAATAAATCAATTCCACAAATGGTGATGGGATTAAAAGAAAGCAACGATGCCACTCGCTTGTATCCGCAGGTTCTCTCCGACGAAGGAAGAAACGTGCTGGTCTGGAACATTGCTGAGTCCCTCAAGAAAGCCCACGCCAACATCCAGGAGCAAGCGCTCAAGAACTTTACCCGCGTGGATGCCGGCCTGGCCAGGAAGGTGGAGGAGAGATTAAGTTATTATAAGAATACCTGTGAGGCTTGAGGTAATGTCATTTAAAAAAAAAAAAAATCACATATCATGGCTTTTATGTTACTGAATTTAAAGATGATTTTATCTTTCATTTACATAAATCATTATTTATATCGACCCTTCACAGTAGGTGTGTTTCGAAAAATCTATCTGTGAACATAAAATAAAGTATGTTCCACTAGTGAAAAATAAAGACAAACAGCCGGGGGGGGGGGGGGGGGGGATTTAAAAAATGAAAAAAAAAAAGACAGGCGGGGGGGGGGGGGGGGGAGGGTATGTTCCAATAGTGAACATAAAAAGTATGTTAAAATTGTGAACACGAAAGGTATGTTCCTTTAGTGAGCACCAAAAGATATGTTTCAACAGTGAACACGGAAGGTGTGTTCAAATATTTAACACAATATATTTCCCTTCACTGAACACGAAATGTACGTTCAAATAGGGAACACACAAGTCTTTGAAAGTCAGGCCAGACGCTGCGGTTCGGGAGTTGTGAGTTGTTCGCACATTTCATTGTTCACGTGACAATAAGGGTAAATAACACTGCCTTCACACTTTGTACAAAAACTTCTAATAACCATGAATCATAAATCGCTTATTAAATGAGAATTACCGTAGACCGAAACAAAGATGTGATTGCATTAAATGAGGAAACAGTAAGTAAATAAACAAAATCAAACTAAGAGACTTTTTCTTTTTTATAGGTACAAAGAAGAAACATCCCCCAGTCTGACCAGGACCGGCCATAAAAAGTTGGATTTTAAACAATTTCTCGAAGATAACTCATATGATATTTTTTTTTTTACATTTGTTATGAAATAGTTTAAATTAAATTACAAAAACAAAACAATCCCGTTTACGACTGAAATGTGTTTATTTGTCTTAATAATTGTGTTTATTTGTCTTAATAATTGTGTTTATTTGTCTTAATAATTGTGTTTATTTGTCTTAATAATTGTGTTTATTTGTCTTAATAATTGTGTTTATTTGTCTTAATAATTGTGTTTATTTGTCTTAATAATTGTGTTTATTTGTCTTAATAATTGTGTTTATTTGTCTTAATAATTGTGTTTATTTGTCTTAATAATTGTGTTTATTTGTCTTAATAATTGTGTTTATTTGTCTTAATAATTGTGTTTATTTGTCTTAATAATTGTGTTTATTTGTCTTAATAATTGTGTTTATTTGTCTTAATAATTGTGTTTATTTGTCTTAATAATTGTGTTTATTTTCGACATTTTTCTACGGAGCTTCCAAAGGCGAGTATGCACGCACTCGATGCCTCTAAGTGCATTGGGGCTTAGGACACAAAGGTTTCAACAATGACTGAACTTTCATAGTTGCTCTCCATGACATTTGCAAGTTGTGTGGGGGCTTTCGATAACATTCATAGGTCGTGTAATGAGGCTTTCCATAACATTAATAGGGTGTGTGGAGGCCTTCATATATCATCCTTAGTGAAACTACAGCCCATGGTGGGCACAGGCCTGCTCCACCACATCCTTCCATTCTGATCTGATCCATGAATTTATGTTTCAATGCGCGGACCCATAACCGGTGCAAGTCCTTCTCTACATCGTCAAGCCATCTCAAACTTGGTCGAACGCGGAGCCGTCTGCCCCTAGGCTTCTGCTTATAGATCACTTTTGCTGCTCTGCAATCCGACATCCTCTCAATGTGTCCTGTCCAGCGCAGTCTGCATTTTAAAATTCGTTTGCGACTATGAGTTATTGATATTGATCTATCTCTTCAAATTCTCTACATTACGGGGGTGGGGGAGAAATGGACGATTTTCCGTTTGATGCGCTGGAGCAGTGGACCAGCCCATTTTTGATCTTGTGCAACAATGTGAGCCTGGATAGTCGTCGTCGTTTTCCAATGTTGACCAGCCTAGCGTTTCTAGCATGCTGCCAACACTCGAGGTGTCTGTAGCGGTTCTGGACAAAGCATGCTGCCCGTCACTGGACCGCCTCCAACATGTCGATGCTTTTCTGGGTATATGAGTCCCAGACTGTAGATGCGGCCGGACAAAGGCTTTATAGGCTTTTTATTTCACGCTTGAGTTGCTGATCTTCAGATTGCGCCTTAGGAACCACAGGGTCTTGTTTGCCCGGTTGCACACACTGTTAATGTGCTAGTCCCAGCGGACCTCTCTTTGAATGGTAACACCTAGGTACCTAACTGAGGAAACTGGCTCAAGAATATGGCCATGCACTTCGTAAGAGTGGTGTAGAAGGGACCTGCTTCTGGAGACTGACAGGGTCTTGCACTTGACGGGATGAAATTCCATGTCCCAGATAATCCACCACTCTGCTAACCGATTGAGGTCCCGTTGTAGCTGGTCCTGGTCAGAACTGTTGGCGTTAATTGTTATTTCTTGCTCTCATCAAAACTGTGGGCCCCTTAAATATCAGAGAACCCCTACAGCCGAAGGTGTTGCAGATCCCAGGGAACGTCTCGGGTGTCCCTTTAAATATTTGATTTATTGACCACGGCTCCCAAAATTGCTTACGAAACTCCTATTTGACACAGCTTTGCACAATCAATTGTCCAAGAAGGGAAAGCCCAAGCGGATATTTGACAATGGAGTGACGTCACGGGACACGCTTTGTTTACATCGCAGAGCGGACCTTTACTAAATACCGATGGGGGTAGACTCCCAAAATTGCACCCCACCCCATTTTCTGGTGGCCCCCACTGCGCTTGGATTTAACCGCGATATGTTATGAAACCGACTCGGTGAATGATGCAGTTAAAACAGTCTACGGAATACTGGGCTAAATGGTTGCAGTTAAACAGTCTCCGGAGCGCTAGGCTAAATGATGACGGTTTAACAATCTCCGGAACACAAGGCTAAATGATTGCAGTTAAACAGTCTCGGGAGTGCTAGGCTAAATAATCGCAGTTATAAAGTCTATGGAGTACAGTACCAGGCTACACGATGGCTGTTAAACAGTCTAAGGAGCACTGGGCTAAACGATGGCAGTTTAACAGTCTCCGGAGCACCAGGCTAAATGACGGCCGTTTAACATTGGACTACTCAGATGACCAGCTACCCGCCCAAACCACATAATTAGTGAACCGGATGGACACGGAACACAACAACAGCAGCAGCTCTGTCCACATTGACGGGTGGAATCACGTGACGTTTCTAAACACGACGTCATTTTCACCACCTCTCCGCGATGATACGCATCGAAGATGAAATCCGTGATGTAACTTCGGCTCCTTGTATTCACCTATATGAAGATTATTCCCTAAGTAACAATCTCACTGACGTTACTGGGTGGCGCTAAATTCACGGATTAAAATTCCCGATTACTGCGCTCAGTCAGATCATTGATAGCTCCGAAAAGCTCTTTTGTTGCTTAATATGATCTTAAACTTTTTCTTTTCTGTTTGTTTTTAGTAAATAGTTTAAATTAAACATGGTCTTATAAGTGTGCGGTGTAAAATGGGGTAGGACATTAGAATTCTAATAGAGTTCAGGGAAGTGAAAAGAAGGTGCTGTTGCAAACAAGAGCGGGTTTGGGGGGGGGGGGCTTAACTGGGATTCTTACAAAGTGCGTTATTCTAATGCATGTTTAATTAAGTAGCTTTAAGAGATGGGAAGTTCACGCATTGTCGCCGCCATTATTTGGCGGGCTAAGGCTTGTAAAGGAAGAATAATTGTCATAATGAGGAGATTCCAGGTGATATTTTCCCTTAGAACAGGCCTGCACAACATACAGCCCGCGGGCAGCATGCGGCCCGCCAGCACCCACTTTGTGGCCCACGAAGTAACGAAACATTCTTTATTCTTATGATTTTCTTAATGGTTTTTCCCCCATTCTATTTTCTTTTGGCCCGCACAAATCCTGCCCTATTTTCTTTTGGCCCGCACAGGTTTTTCATAAAGTATTTCGGCCCGCCTTTCCTTTTGAGTTGTGCAGGCCTGCCCTTAGAACAAAGGACTTGGAGTCGCCCCGAATATATTACAAATGCCATGCCGAATGTTGAGGAAGTTGCGGCCTAAAAGATCACACACTCCACATTCAAATCTCGCCTCTATTCACGGGGGCCTCCATTCACGGGGGCCTCCATTCACAGGGCCTCACAGCTGACGGCGTAGTCAAGTATTTCAAACGGGAAATGGTTTCTCGACATGAAATAAGAGCCGAGCATTTCCGCCACTGTCAGCTGACAAGGGTCGCGACTCTTCCACTTGAGAGGAGGGAAACTAAGGCGGCTGTAACCGTTGTTTGACCTTGACCCAACTTACAATATTCAAGATTTTAATGGATCCCATTTGTCTAAACGTTGTTTCATATTGAGAAATATTCAGAGTTGAGATGACCTGACATTCACTGCAAAGCGCCCCCCCCCCCTCCGCAATAAAATATTTAAATGGTAGGCAGGGAGGCAGCGGTTTGCTGTCATTTAACGAGAAGTGGGGGGTGGGGTGGTGGGAGCTTGGCTTTTCAGTTAAGACTTTGTGCGTTCAATTTCCACGGGAGATGAAAGTATTAAAAATGAGTTAACAACTTAACTTTTCCTCAACACTGGAGTCTTAGGGAATAAGTCTGATGCACGACACGCAACAGAAATCTCATGACGGCACTCTGGCCATTCCACTGTTCAGGAATACTCGAGATTTATCGGCTCTTCTCGGGTCGGGGAGAGGACTAGCAAAACCAATCATATTCCACAAAAACCTATCCTAGTCCATTAAAACTAATCCTGCTCCATCAAAACCAATCCTAGTCCATCAAAACTAATCCTGCTCCATCAAAACTAATCCTAGTCCATCAAAACTAATCCTGCTCCATCAAAACCAATCCTAGTCCATCAAAACCAATCCTACTCCATCAAAACTAATCCTACTCCATCAAAACCAACCCTACTCCATCAAAACTAATCCTACTCCATCAAAACTAATCCTACTCCATCAAAAACAATCCTGCTCCATCAAAACCAATCCTACTCCATCAAAACTAATCCTGCTCCATCAAAACCAATCCTAGTTCATCAAAACGAATCCTACTCCATCAAAACCAATCCTACTCCATCAAAACTAATCCTACTCCATCAAAACTAATCCTACTCCATCAAAACTAATCCTACTCCATCAAAACTAATCCTGCTCCATCTAAACCAATCCTAGTCCATCAAAATTAATCCTACTCCATCAAAACCAATCCCACTCCATCAAAACTAATCCTACTCCATCAAAACTAATCCTACTCCATCAAAACTAATCCTACTCCATCAAAACTAATCCTAGTCCATAAAAACCAATCCTAGTCCATCAAAACCAATCCTAGTCCATCAAAACCAATCCTACTTCATCAAAACCAATCCTACTCCATCAAAACCAATACTACTCCATCAAAGCCACTATACATCTAGGAGATAACAGCTAGATGGAAAAGATGATAGACAACATCACCCCAACAGGTGTTGGCGAAATGGATATGTTTTCAAATCGGGTTTGAAAGACTCCAGTGTCTGGTTGTTTCTGAGAGCGACAAGAATTGTGTTCCAAATTGTTGGCCCAGCAAATGCGAACGTGCGCCTTCCGTAAGCCTCAAGGCGAACACGTGGTATCGAGAGTTTGCCACAATCGGATGAGCGGAGTTGTCTAGTGGGTACATAAGGCGTCATGAGAGCTTTGAGATAGGACGGCGCCAAGTCATGCAAGCAGCGGTAGCACAGAGTTGCAATTTTGTACTCTTATGCGACCGCGGACCGGCAGCCAGTGCAGCTCTCTTAGAAGTGTTTTAGCATGGTCAAATTTGCGTTTGCGCAAAACAATCTTTACTTTTTGAATTTTATCCAGGAGCGTAGCTGGAAGACCCACCATGACAGCATTGCAGTAGTCCATGCGTGATAGCACGAATGCAGACATCAGCCTCTTTGATGCATCTAACGTTAAGAAAGGTCTGATATTACTAATTCTGCGCAGCTTTAGAAAAATTGCCTTGCAGATCGTGTTAATGTGATTTGTCTATAGATTTGTTCTGTCTAAGTAGACACCCAGTTTTGTTCATTTGTTTAATGTATGTATCTGTTTTCTTATTGGATGTCTAATTATTGTACATCGCTTGGAGTACGCTAAAAACTGTAGAGGTAATTTACTATAACCGGTACGCGTGTCATTGCTAAGTCTCATAGTGTTCATCATGTGGAGACTGTTCATTTTCTTTTAATAGTAACAGTGGGGGGGGGGGTAGCAAGCACACATAGCCTCCTTTCAGAAAGCCACAGAACGACACGACAGTGAGGCAGATTTGTTTATTTAGATATATATTTTTTTGTTTCAAATTTTTAAATGATCAAACATCCGGTTTTTTTTAAAACTGAAAAGGTTTTGAATTCCAAGACATTACTGCACCAAGTGCAAGGGATTTGAAAGTTTTAAACTACAGGAAATTACTCCACCTAGTGCAAGGGATTTGAAAGTTTTAAACTATAGGAAATTACTGTGCCAAGTGCAAGGGATTTGAAAGTTTTAAACTACAGGAAATTACTGTTCCAAGTGCAAGGGTATTGAAAGTTTCAAATTTCAGTAAATTACTGCGCCAAGTGCAAGATTTTTTAACATTTCAAATTACAGGACATTACTGCGCCAAGTGCAAGGATTTTGAAAATTTCAAATTACAAGAAATTACTGCGTTAAGTGTGAGGGTTTTGAAAGTTTCAAATTGCAAGAAATTACTGCGTTAAGTGTGAGGGTTTTGAAAGTTTCAAATTACAAGAAATTACTGCGTTAAGTGTGAGGGTTTTGAAAGTTTCAAATTACAAGAAATTACTGCGTTAAGTGTGAGGGTTTTGAAAGTTTCAAATTACAAGAAATTACTGCGTTAAGTGTGAGGGTTTTGAAAGTTTCAAATTACAAGAAATTACTGCGTTAAGTGTGAGGGTTTTGAAAGTTTCAAATTACAAGAAATTACTGCGTTAAGTGTGAGGGTTTTGAAAGTTTCAAATTACAAGAAATTACTGCGTTAAGTGTGAGGGTTTTGAAAGTTTCAAATTACAAGAAATTACTGCGTTAAGTGTGAGGGTTTTGAAAGTTTCAAATTACAAGAAATTACTGCGTTAAGTGTGAGGGTTTTGAAAGTTTCAAATTACGGGAAATTGCTGCGCCGGGTGCAGTTGCTCGAGATGAAACTAACCTTAGACCCAAACCCTCACCCACCCACAACTCCACCTTTAACCCCTCCCAACTACACCCCAATCCTCCACACAGTCACTATTCTCCGGCATTGATGGAGCCCTCTGCTCACCCTTCCATTGTGACTCACCGGACGTACAATTACGTTAACGTATAGGGGAAACGGAATGGGAATACGTCATTTATGTCAATGATCAGATACACGGTACGCCCATGGTCTGATTTACAAGGTGCGCCTTTGGTTCAGATTTACATGCTATCCCCATAGAAAGATAATACACGATAACCCCATGATACAGATATACACGATACGCCTGTGGTACAGCTTTACATGGTACGCACACGATGCAGATTTACCTTGTTACTTAAAGATCTTTAAATAGAAATCTCGTGTCGTTGGTCTCAGGTGATCGCTGGACATTAAAATATGTCTGGCCAAACTCCTTCTTCTTAAGTCTAGTTGTATCAAATGATTTTCTTAACATGAGAAAAGTGAAATTGGAGGAGGACCCTACTTCTGAATTATATTTTAATTGTGAAAATCTGCTGAAATAGTATTTGGTTGAAATAATCGTTGAGAAATTAATTGAAAGGCAAATATAAATTAATGGAGAGACCCTTAAAAAAACCCAAATTAACTAAACAAAGAAAAATAAATTGTTTTTAAACTTTTAGGTTTAATATATCATTAAAAAATGTAAGCATTTAATTTTAATTGAATACACTATGTTTTCATATCCGTATGTTTCGCCCGATGTGGGACGGACGCTGCTTGGCCTCGGTACAAAAATATGAAAAGTATAAAAAATATGAATATAGAATGAGATTTGCACGGCCTGTCCAAGAATAGGCAGGTTCCGGTGCATTTACAACAACAACAACAACAACAACAACAAAAAAAAAAAAAAAAAAAAAAAAAAAAATGAAAATAGAATGAGATTTGCACGGCCTGTCCAAGAAAAGGCAGGTTCCGGTGCATTTAAAACAAAAACAACAACAACAAAAAAAAAAAAAAAAAAAAAAAAAAAAACAACAACAAGTGAAGTTGCACTACATTTCATGCAATTACAAAAATAAAATTCTGGTGCTGGTGACGTATTTTCGCCACCAAGGATCACTTTTCTTGACCTCATCATATTCCCGTAAAGCTTTCGTACGTGCCAGCCACCCAACCGCCAAACAGCTCTTTGCTGAAGTGGTTTCCAGCTGCGCATTGAGTAAGTTATTGGCAGGCCAGGTTCGGTACTCCTCGCTTGCTAAAATTCTGTAATGCCTTAAAAAGCTTAGGATCCCTTCCACCTTCCCTCCCCTTGCCCAGATGTCGTGGACTGTCTTGAAAATGGAGTCGTTCATTATGAAGTCTAACGAGCATTTTCGAGAGATAACAGTGAAGCAGCACAGACTCGGGCGTTTCGGTCGTCTTGAAAGTCGCCGGTGCAATTGTTTCAGGCCATAAAGATTGCTTGGATATCCAAGTGTCAGGTTGCGCCAATAGCCCGACTAATCCCTTAGATCTACTCTGGAGGATGGCCTTTGCTGGGTACTGATCGGTGCGCCGTATCATGGTCCTCTTTCCCCCGTAAAAGCTGAGCCGTCTCTGAAGACTTAAAGAAACGAACGAGAGAAGACATCAAGTTGCCATTGTTGCTGTTTCCCTCAGCACCTGCAGAGAACTGGACTTTTGAATCACCACGTCTGCCAGGGTCAGGCAGATCTCAGAAAGTAAGGCTTCCTTACGTTTCTCTCCCCAGTACCAGCCTTAATTTCTCCCAGGTTGTGTTCCCACTGAGTAGTCCTGCGTCGGCGCCCCAGGTGGCGCAGGCCAGCTTTGTCACTTAAAATTCTAAACTCTTTATTAGTGTATTTTTAAAACCTTTGGGAAATGTTAGGATATGATTTGACAAAATCTTGAGAATTTTGAAAAAAATTGAGTGGTGGTATTGATATGGGACTATTTCTGCCTCTTTTTCACGCCATCTCAATGGGCCGACTCCCATGGGAATCTCGTGGGTGGGGGGAGGGGCGTACCCCAGGGGAATCTCAATGGGCCGTCTCCCAGGGAGATCACTTGGGGCCGTCTCCAAGGGAGTCTCAATGGCTCATCTCCCAGGGGGATCTTGTGAGGGGCCGTCTCACGGGGGCCGTCCCACGGGTCCAACTCACTGACAACATAATACCAACGTCAACATTGATTCCTGAATGCGAGAACCCCGCCACCTACATCTATTGTGTTAGTTTCTGTAGAATAAAAGGGAAAAAACCCACAAAAACCACTGATACTCTAAGCATGTCCCTGTCACCATTTTCCTACAACAGTATGAATTATGGAGAACGTCACAGACCTTCAACAATCAATTACTAATGAGACAACCAATCGAGCTGTCGCTTGATGTTTACAATAAAAGTTCACATTTTAACTAAACATCATTCAAAGTTTCATCATGAAATTATTGTACAACAAAGTTTTTTTTTGCTATAAGTGCGTACAACTAAGCTATTTGACACGTACACATGTCATATTTGACCATACACATGTCACATTTCACCATACACATGTCACATGTAACATTGACCATACATATGTCAAATTTGACCATACACATGTCATATTTGACCATACACATTTCACATTTGACCTGTACACATATCATATTTGATCAGTACACATGTCACATTTGACCATACACATGTCACATTTGACCATACACATGTCACATTTGACCATACTCATGTCACATTGACCATACACATGTCACATTTGACCATACACATGTCATATTTGACCATACACATTTCACATTTGATCCGTACACATGTCACATTTGATCCGTACACATGTCACATTTGACCATACACATGTCACATTTGACCATACACGTGTCACATTTGATCATACACATTTCACATTTGACCATACACATGTCACATTTGACCATACACATGTCACATTGACCATACACATGTCAAATTTGACCATACACATGTCACATTTGACCATACACATTTCACATTTGACCCGTACACATATCACATTTGACCCGTTACATGTGACATTTGACCCGTAGACATGTCACATTCGACCTATAGAAATGTCCCAAATTTACCGTACTCATGTCACATTTGACCCGTACACATGTCACATTTGACCCGTACACATGTCTCATTTGACCCATACTCATGTCACATTTAACAGCACACTTGTCACATTTGACCCGTACAATGTCTCATTTGACCCGTACTCATGTCACATTTAACAGCACACTTGTCACATTTGACCCGTACACATGTCTCATTTGACCCGTACTCATGTCACATTTAACAGCACACTTGTCACATTTGAACCACACATACGTCGCAGACTCAGATCAAACATAACTTGACAGCAGTTCAGTTCCTTACGTTTTGTTTGTAATGTAAACCGTGGTTTGTCATCGGTACATTTGGTTTGACAACAGTTCATTTGGTTTGACAACAGTTCATTTTGTTTGTCATCAGTACATTTGGTTTGACAACAGTTCATTTTGTTTGTCATCAGTACATTTGGTTTGACAACAGTTCATTTTGTTTGTCATCGGTACATTTGGTTTGACAACAGTTCATTTTGTTTGTCATCAGTACATTTGGTTTGACAACAGTTCATTTTGTTTGTCATCAGTACATTTGGTTTGACAACAGTTCATTTTGTTTGTCATCAGTACATTTGGTTTGACAACAGTTCATTTTGTTTGTCATCGGTACATTTGGTTTGACAACAGTTCATTTTGTTTGTCATCAGTACATTTGGTTTGACAACAGTTCATTTTGTTTGACATCGGTACATTTGGTTTGACAACAGTTCATTTTGTTTGTCATCAGTACATTTGGTTTGACAACAGTTCATTTTGTTTGTCATCAGTACATTTGGTTTGACAACAGTTCATTTTGTTTGTCATCAGTACATTTGGTTTGACAACAGTTCATTTTGTTTGTCATCAGTACATTTGGTTTGACAACAGTTCATTATGTTTGACATCGGTACATTTGGTTTAACATCAGTAAATTTGGTTTTACATCAGTACATTTGGTTTGACAACAGTTCATTTTGTGTGACTTTATTATGTGTTTTTATAACAAGTGAATTTGTCCCATAACCCTCCATGACTGCGCCCCCCCCCCCCCCCCCCCGGGCTGCCTATTTTCCTTTCATTAAAAAACATCCAAGCGCGAAGCTTCTGAGTATTAAAGGAAATGAAACAGCGCTTACCCGACAGTACTTGAGAGGGTGAGAGGCGGGGAAATGTCGGGGGAGGAAAAGTGATACGTCCGTTTCAGTTTCACCATCAACCACAGCAGCAACATCAACAATCACACTGCAGCGGTGTCAGGTGTGCATTACTTGAACTGACGGAGGGAATGCCGACGACCTGTAAATCAGAAGTCGGACGAGTCTCAAATCTCTTGGTTAATGTTTCTTGAGTCTGTCACATGCCTCGGAATATTTAAACATCTCAGACTATCCTGTGTTCAAAAGGTAATAAAGTTGTTTAACCCTAAGCGCAATTAAATGCTTAGAAAATCGTGGAATCGAAGAAAAAAAACTAACAGTTCATTGGGAGAAAAGTTGACATATAGACAGAAATAAGCAACGAAGAGAAAGTATGTTTGGAAAAGAAAAACAAAACAAAAACAAAAACAAAAAAAGATTCTCTAATTTCTGGCTTGCGGGACTGCAAGTGACTGCAAGTGACTGCAAGTGACTGCAAGTGACTGCAAGTGACTGCAAGTGACTGCAAGTGACTGCAAGTGACTCGATCGTATCTTTGCTGATGTTTTCGGCTTTTCGAATAGTTTTGGAGTTTGAACAAAAAATGTTTTCCCTTGACTAGAGGAGCTGTGAATGTTTGAAATGTGTTTTGTTCTGATAGTCCTGTGTTTTGTTCTGATAGTCCTGTGTTTTGTTCTGATAGTCCTGTGTTTTGTTCTGATAGTACTGTGGTTTGTTCTGATAGTACTGTGGTTTGTTCTGATAGTCCTGTGTTTTGTTCTGATAGTCCTGTGTTTTGTTCTGATAGTCCTGTGTTTTGTTCTGACAGTACTGTGGTTTGTTCTGATAGTACTGTGGTTTGTTCTGATAGTCCTGTGGTTTGTTCTGATAGTCCTGTGTTTTGTTCTGATAGTCCTGTGGTTTGTTCTGATAGTCCTGTGGTTTGTTCTGATAGTCCTGTGTTTTGTTCTGATAGTCCTGTGTTTTGTTCTGATAGTCCTGTGTTTTGTTCTGATAGTACTGTGTTTTGTTCTGATAGTCCTGTGTTTTGTTCTGATAGTCCTGTGTTTTGTTCTGATAGTACTGTGGTTTGTTCTGATAGTCCTGTGTTTTGTTCTGATAGTCCTGTGGTTTGTTCTGATAGTCCTGTGTTTTATTCTGATAGTCCTGTGGTTTGTTCTGATAGTCCTGTGTTTTGTTCTGATAGTCCTGTGTTTTGTTCTGATAGTCCTGTGTTTTGTTCTGATAGTCCTGTGTTTTGTTCTGATAGTCCTGTGTTTTTATCGAGAGAAATAGCGTTTCAATGACACTTGACGACACGGCTGGAACCAATCTGATCAATCGCACACTCGCCATCTTGGGGCAAAAAGAATCCACCATCTTGTAAACAAATGGCGGGAACAAAACATTCAACATAGGCAAGTCGGCTGCAGACATTATGATTATCAATGATCATGGGCAAAAAAAAAAAAAAAAAATTGAGAACTCTGTTCGAGCCAAAAGCCCAAAACTCAGCTCCAAATGTTAAGATACACCTAAGAGCCCAACTCTTATTCTGACCACACAATTTCTACAGCCCAATTTTAGGTAACAACAAAATCTCAGACTAGGACTTTCGAGACTAAAAACAATATGCCCAGTGGAATCCTTCGCTAATGCTCACAACTGGCACTCTCAATGTCATCACTGAGGCTATTGTCCTTCCAGAGTTCGCTGTAAACAACGTAATGTTATCCTGATTCGCTCTTCTGCTACTCAACTCTATTCTCCCTTTTTAATTGTATTTTTTAAACATAGTTTTTTTCCAAAAGCATGACCTCCGTCTAATTAAAAAAAATGGTATTGTTTTATAACAAGCATCGTCTCCCTTTATATTTCTATCTACCACCTTAGATTTTAAACAAACAACTCCCCCCTTTTAATCGTCTCCATAAAGATTCACGATGCCATTCTCAGGCATCAATAATTCATGAGTGTCACAATTTATCCCCGTATTAAACTCAACACCGCTGGTTGCGTCCTTACTGCAAACATTGTTCTCGCCAAGCGGTGGCTGAAAATTGACCAGCCTTGTAGGGTCATATCGGCCATTTGTTTGCTGAAATCTGTCCCTTGCAAGTCGCTGCAGACAGGAAGCTGTAACAGTTTTGTTTGCTAAACAAAGTAGATGATCTCTTGGATTAGGCAGGGGTGGGAGGTTAGCGGTGGTAGTTGGGGGAGGTTGGAGGTGGTAGTTAGGGGAGGTTGGAGGTGGTAGTTGGGGGAGGTTGGAGGTGGTAGTTGGGGGAGGTTGAAGGTGGTAGCTGGGGGAGGTTGAAGGTGGTAGTTAGGGGAGGTTGGAGGTGGTAGCTGGGGGAGGTTGGAGGTGGTAGATGGGGGAGGTTGGAGGTGGAGGGGGGGGTTGGGGGTGGGGGCTGGGGGAGGTTGGAGGTGGTAGGTGGGGGAGGTTGAAGGTGGTAGTTGGGGGAGGTTGAAGGTGGTAGTTGTTTGGGGGAGGTTGAAGGTGGTAGTTGGGGAGACTTGAGGTGATAGTGGGGAGGTTGCAGGTGGTGGTTTCGGGAGGTTTGACGTGGTAATGGGCATGTTGGTGGTGGTAGTGGTAGAGCGCGCGCTTCATGATTTGAACTTTGAGCTTTAGTGAGATTTTTTAAAACAAAAACCTTTTTATTTTTCCTTGAAATGATCTATTGATCCTTAAACTACCTATTGTATTAGCATGTTTCCCCCCCCCCCCCTTTTTTTTTTTTTTTGCACCTTCGACTGTCATTAGGAATATTCATTGGTTTTTTTGCACCTACGAGTGTCATTAGGAATATTCATTGTTTTTTTTTGCACCTACGAGTGTCATTAGGAATATTCATTTTTTTTTGTTGCACCTCCGAGTGTCATTAGAAATATTCTTTGGTTTTTTTGCACCT
>CAXITT010000359.1:535959-564342 GCA_964033795.1 Lymnaea stagnalis
GTTTAAGGTTTTTTTTTTTTTTTTTTTTGGGGAAAGGGGGGGTGGGTGGGTTGGAATACGACGTAATATATGTTTTATATATGTTCGATTATTTTCAAACTGATACTATAACTTGTTTTCGATTAGACCAGCGGTTCTCAACTGTTTGTCGCGACCCCTTGGGGGGTCGCGGGACCCTTTTCCAGGGGTCGCCTAAGACCATCTGAAAACACATATCCTTACACCTATGACGTAGCAACGAAAATAATTGTGTGGCTGGGGGTCGCCACGACACGAGAAACTGTGTCAAAGGGTCGCGGCACTAAAAAGGTTTAGAACCACTGGATTAGACCGATACGCGACTATACACTCGTATAGTGAGATAATTGAACTTGAGGAAAGTGGACTTATGCAATAGACTTCATTTATAGTGATGAAACTAAACGTTGAGTTCGTTGATAGGACGGCAGCATCGCCTAGCAAACATTTGACTGATGTCTTGGAACATGCTATACCAAGAGCCGTACCAGGAGCTGTACCTAGAGTGCTTAGACATTTTAAAACAGATTCTCAATTTGTAAAATGAGATAGTGCATTATTGTTGATATGTCTAGCCTAAGAGTTGATATGTCCAACCTAAGAGTTGATATGTCCAATCTAACAATTTATGTGTTGAGCCTAACAGTTGATATGTCCAGCCTAACAGTTGATATGTCCAGCCTCACAGTTGATATGTCCAGCCTCACAGTTGATATGTCCAGCCTCACAGTTGATATGTCCAGCCTCACAGTTGATATGTCCAGCCTCACAGTTGATATGTCCAACCTCACAGTTGATATGTCCAGCCTCACAGTTGATATGTCCAGCCTCACAGTTGATATGTCCAGCCTCACAGTTGATATGTCCAGCCTCACAGTTGATATGTCCAGCCTCACAGTACCGAAACATCCTGTGTATCCAATATGTATATTTAAAATACAAATATGTCGGACTTAGAAATGTGCAGAGGTTCAAGTAAAGGGGAAAAAAATATTATTAAAAAAAATATTCGTTTTAAAAAATTGCAAAAAATCAATAGTTACACCCACAGTTAAGCTAACTATATCAGATGACAGAATAACTATTGCTTTACGTGTGCAACAGGCCTTGTGCCCATTAAAAATGTATATGCAATAAAAGTATGGCCGGAATAGTGCAAGTGTTTCACATACGGCAAAAATAATATATATATATTTTTTTTAAATAATAAAAAAATTGTATTTTCAAAATAATGTATTTTTTTTTCTAATATTGAATCTTCAAAAAAGTAAATTATATCAATATTTAGACTAGTTTGCCATGTTCAACCTATGCCTTTCTAAAGTTCCTATGCCCCCTTCAAAGTACTTTAAATCTGAAATAACATAACAACTCTGTCTGACCTTTAAAAGACGGTTGGTTTTCAAATTCTGCACAGCTCATTTTCGAATTGCCCCCCCCCCCCTTTCCCCCTTGACCATCAAATTGACCCTGTGGGGCGTGGGCTCCCCGTTGGGAAACACTGAGCTAGACTAACTTAATCGAAACAGTCACTGTACCTACACTATTTATTTATACATACCGGTATGACGATGGCTAGACACACAAACAAAACAAAACGACAAGACCTTTGCACTCCACATAAAATCAACGTCCACATTCACAGTTAAGAAAGTAGTTCAACCAAACCAGGTCCTGCATGTTTAGAGAATAGTTTGTTTTTTAACTCTTTGTATAACTTGAACATTGACATAACATGACCATGTCGATGAGAAGACTTGGACACTATTTTTTTGAGGCGAATTTTATTTAAAAAAAAAAAAAGCGTACAATGAGGGTTTATGAAGCAAGTTGCCTGCACAGAGCATTGACACCGTCTACTCAAGAACACGGACCATTGCAAGTTGCCTGCACAGAGCATTGACACCGTCTACTCAAGGACACGGACCATTGCATGTTGCCTGCACAGAGCATTGACACCGTCTACTCAAGGACACGGACCATTGCATGTTGCCTGCACAGAGCATTGACACCGTCTACTCAAGGACACGGACCATTGCATGTTGCCTGCACAGAGCATTGACACCGTCTACTCAAGGACACGGACCATTGCATGTTGCCTGCACAGAGCATTGAC
The DNA here is from genome assembly GCA_964033795.1 of Lymnaea stagnalis. Taxonomy (NCBI): domain Eukaryota; kingdom Metazoa; phylum Mollusca; class Gastropoda; family Lymnaeidae; genus Lymnaea; species Lymnaea stagnalis. The sequence continues at coordinate 538,094 of CAXITT010000359.1, forward strand.
ACCGTCTACTCAAGGACACGGACCATTGCATGTTGCCTGCACAGAGCATTGACACCGTCTACTCAAGGACACGGACCATTGCATGTTGCCTGCACAGAGCATTGACACCGTCTACTCAAGGACACGGACCATTGCATGTTGCCTGCACAGAGCATTGACACCGTCTACTCAAGGACACGGACCATTGCATGTTGCCTGCACAGAGCATTGACACCGTCTACTCAAGGACACGGACCATTGCATGTTGCCTGCACAGAGCATTGACACCGTCTACTCAAGGACACGGACCATTGCATGTTGCCTGCACAGAGCATTGACACCGTCTACTCAAGGACACGGACCATTGCATGTTGCCTGCACAGAGCATTGACACCGTCTACTCAAGGACACGGACCATTGCATGTTGCCTGCACAGAGCATTGACACCGTCTACTCAAGGACACGGACCATTGCATGTTGCCTGCACAGAGCATTGACACCGTCTACTCAAGGACACGGACCATTGCATGTTGCCTGCACAGAGCATTGACACCGTCTACTCAAGGACACGGACCATTGCATGTTGCCTGCACAGAGCATTGACACCGTCTACTCAAGGACACGGACCATTGCATGTTGCCTGCACAGAGCATTGACACCGTCTACTCAAGGACACGGACCATTGCATGTTGCCTGCACAGAGCATTGACACCGTCTACTCAAGGACACGGACCATTGCATGTTGCCTGCACAGAGCATTGACACCGTCTACTCAAGGACACGGACCATTGCGTGTTGCCTGCACAGAGCATTGACACCGTCTACTCAAGGACACGGGCCATTGCGTGTTGCCTGCACAGAGCATTGACACCGTCTACTCAAGGACACGGACCATTGCGTGTTGCCTGCACAGAGCATTGACACCGTCTACTAAAGTACACGGACCATTGCGTGTTGCCTGCACAGAGCATTGACACCGTCTACTCAAGGACACGGACCATTGCGTGTTGCCTGCACAGAGCATTGACACCGTCTACTCAAGTTTACGGACCATTGCGTGTTGCCTGCACAGAGCATTGACACCGTCTACTCAAGGACACGGGCCATTGCGTGTTTGTTATATAGTAAGCTCACCTCTTTGGTTTATCTGTTTTATTTCTTTATTCATTTTTTGTTGTTTTGATTATCGAATCATTTGTGTCTGTTTATTTATAAATTAATATATAAATATGTTTTTTGAATAATTAAAAAAAATATTTTTTTTGGAGGGGATGGGGGTGGTCTTATTACATTAATTATGTTTCTGTTTTATAATTACCTTTATGTGGGCATTTCTCATATGTCATATTAATTGTTAGGTTGACACTTCAACTGTTTGGCTGGACATATCAACTGTTGGGCTGGACATATCAACTTTTGGCGCTGGACATATCAACTGTTGTGCTGGACATATTAACTGTTGGGCTGGACATATCAACTGTTGGGCTGGACATATCAACTTTTGGGCCTGACATATCAACTGTTGGGCTGGACATATCAACTGTTGGGCTGGACATATCAACTGTTGGGCTGGACATATCAACTTTTGGGCCTGACATATCAACTGTTGGGCTGGACATATCAACTGTTGGGCTGGACATATCAACTTTTGGGCCTGACATATCAACTGTTGGGCTGGGCATATCAACTGTTGGGCTGGACATATCAACTGTTGGGCTTGACATATAAACAGTTGGGCTTGACATATCAACTTGTGGACTAGACATAAATCCACAACAAAAGCCTCGACGTCACAGCAACCCCCCCCCCCCCCAATGGATGCGACCCGTTAACCCTGGTAAGTAACTGGTCTCTATAGAAACCAGGAGATGGAGTCCACGTAGGTGGTATGAAACTGACACAGTGATGATCCCAACACCTCCTGCGATGTTACTGGCGGCAAGCAGTTTCATCCAGACGTGATGTGTCCCTTGTGTTATCCAGGTGCGTGGAGAGAGTTGATTAGCTGTCTCAGGAACCAGCCTAATCTTCCCAAAGGATGACCCCGAGGCCTTACGATCTCGTCCTGTGACGACTACGCCATTCTTAATCTGTGAAAGATGGATACCAAAAGATGAAAAAAATAAATACATTGAAAAAAACAAACACAGAGTCTTTACGGCCATCTTTACACGTTTAGCATAACACAAGACACACGACACAGATTGAAAATGTTAACTATTTCATTAAGACAAAAATTAAATTTTCTTTTTAAAGGAAAAGTGTACAAAAGGGTTGTTCGTGTTTTGAAATATCTTTACATTTTTAATTTTATTTTAAATTTGTTGTTTTCAAGAGTTAATCCTAACAGAGCAGAGGATATAAGGAATCAAATTACGTCTCTAATAACATAAACATTGCCTAATCCCCAGATATGAAAATGTCCTAGTTCAACGACATAAAAATTGCCTAGTCCCAAGACATGAAAATTGCCTAGTTCAATGACATAAAAATTGACTAGTCCCAAGACATAAAAAATTGTCTAGTCAATAGCTATGGAAATTGTCTAGTCCATCCATAGCCATGGAAATTGTCTAGTCCATAGCCATGGAAATTGTCTAGTCCATAGCCATGGAAATTGTCTAGTCCATAGCCATGGAAATTGTCTAGTCCATAGCCATGGAAATTGTCTAGTCCATAGCCATGGAAATTGTCTAGTCCATAGCCATTGAAATTGTCTAGTCCATAGCCATTGAAATTGTCTTGTTTCAATACATGAACATTAACTATTCTCAACCCAACAAAATTGCTACTTTAACCAAAGAGAGAGAGAGAGAGAGAGAGAGAGAGAGAGAGAGAGAGAGAGAGAGAGAGAGAAAGGGGTAGAGAGAGAGAGAGGGCAGAGAGAGAGAGAGAGAGAGAGAGAGAGAGAGAGAGAGAAGACAACGCATAAAACTTATCCTCCCTGTTCATAAGCTTTTTGGGGCGAAGCTGGAATTTGTTCAATAATTAACACATGTGAGAGGTGGTTTTATCATGGCTGTTCAGAGAACTTGGAAATATGATACATTAACATTATAGTGCCTTGTACACACGTTATGTGGTGGGTTGGATAATAGGCAAAGTGGCATGTTATCTTATGATTAGATAATAGGCAAAGTGGGGTTTTATCTTATGATTAGATAATAGGCAAAGTGGGGGTGTTATCTTATGATTAGATAATAGGAAAAGTGGGATGTTATCTTATGATTAGATAATAGGCAAAGTGGCATGTTATCTTATGGTTAGATAATAGGCAAAGTGGGATTTTATCGTATGATTATATAATAGGCAAAATGGGATGTTATCTTACGATTAGATAATAAGCAAAATGGGATGTTATCTTATGATTAGATAATAGGCAAAGTGGGAAGTTATCTTATGATTATATAATAGGCAAAGTGGGATGTTATCTTCTGATTAGATTATAGGAAAAGTGTGATGTAAGCATGGGATTAGACTATAGGAGAAGTGGCATGTTATCTTATGATTAGAATTAAAGGCAAAGAGGGATGTTAGCATGAGATTAGACGTAGGCAGCCAACCCTAACCCCCTAACTGACACATCCGTCAACTGACACATCCGCCAAGTGACACATCCGCCAACAGAGAGATGGATTTGTGGAAAAGAGAACAGACAACAGTAATCAATGCCCAGTACCTTAGCGGTAATTACTTCCTGGTTGGAATGGGAGTTTTTTTATTGGGGGGGGGGAGGTGAGACAGAGTTCAAACAATATGTGCCTAGTTATTGGTTCATCGTCCAAATACTTTTGTACACGTCCTTGTCTCACCTCCGTCCAACTACTTTTGTACACGTCCTTGTCTCACCTCCGTCCAAAAACTTTTGTACATGTCCTTGTCTCACATCCGTCCAAAAACTTTTGTACACGTCCTTGTCTCACCTCCGTCCAACTACTTTTGTGAACGACCTTGTTTAACCCGTTCTATTGATGACTTATGACAAAGTCAGGCTGGCCGCTGGCCGCCGGCCATCAAATATTGATATTTCAACAGTTGCACTCAACGGCATAATGAATATAATAACATGGCGCAGTATTGAATGACACGCCATGGCACCAGTTCTTGGAATGACGAATGCCATTGACATTAAATGAGAACACTAAAAGCTGAAGACTTACTTTTTAACCTATATACCATTTAATTTTTCTGTAAGATGAACATCATCTTTAATAAGATATTTGTGTAATTATATAAGACACTTAAGCAGTGGTACAGTTAGTCTTAGGGGCCGTCAACAATTATGTCAACAAAATAGGGGTGGGGGTGGGTTGGTTGCAAATGTTTGACAATTGTTTACAAGGGTAAAAAGAGGGGGGGGGGGTAGATTAGTTGACGTCAACAATCATGTTTTATTTGTGAAAATTTTAATATTAAGAAATGGACCGGTTATTACATTATTTTAACAAATTTAATGAGGGTAAATTAAAAACAAAATAGGGGTGGGGGTGGGTTGGTTGCAAATGTTTGACAATTGTTTACAAGGGTAAAAAGAGGGGGGGGGGTAGATTAGTTGACGTCAACAATCATGTTTTATTTGTGAAAATTTTAATCTTAAGAAATGGACCGGTTATTACATTATTTTAACAAAGTTAATGAGTGTAAATTAAAATAGCTATATCATTTTTTAGGCTTTTAACAATGTAAGATTTTTTAAATGTGTGTCTATCTGTGCGCAGCTGATGGCTGGTCAGAATGTTAGCACTGCTGATGGCTGGTCAGAACAGCACCGACAATGCATACGAAATTACCACCTGTTCCCCAACAAAAAAAGTTTCGCCTAATGCAAGTAGCTGCCAGGAGACAGAGAGAGAGAGCTCATGACAGTTATTGCTCACACTGACAATGCTTCTAGTTTAAGTGCTGAATGGTTAGATGAGGATGATGTTGACTTGTCTGGTATATCAGTTCCGCAAGATGAAAATAATAAATCAGCTACTATGCCCATTGTTACGATAGAGAAACACCTGATAACTCCTGGGGAAGATGATGGCAGCTAGAAACTATCCTACAATTGTCAGCTACACTGACAATAATCATAGCTCTACTTCCACAAACAATGATATTTAGTCTTTTTATTGATTCTGCATTAAAAAATTTAGGTGTAAAAAACTTTTAACTTGTTGTTTAAACAAGCTAAAGATCCAATAAAATGTTTTTCCTACAATTTTGTGTTATTAAAATAGATCATCACAAGTAAAATGTTTTTATATATTTATTTACAATATAATTCTTTTCCTTTTTTTGGTGGGGGGGGGGAGCGGGGGTTTATATAAATGTTGACATACTGAATGTTTGACAGTTTTTGACAAAGGGGGGGGGGGGAAGGCGTAAAAAATTTGCTTGAAAATTGATGACTTATTTAATGGACCGATGGCTCAGAAATTTCACCTCTCTCCTTCCCCTGCTGAAGGGGCCGAAAATGCCAAAAACTCCATGTACATAAAAAGTGTCTTCGCCCCCCCTCCCACTTTTTTTTAGGCGGAACTCCCCCTACCCCCAACCTCCATTAAGTAAGCTGATGGATAGTATTTTAAAATATTTAAATATGATAAGTTTTCAAAAAGTTAGTAATTAAATACGATACATAAGTTGTTACATATGATAAGTATCTTATTAACAATAGGAAACGTAATAAATTCTATAATATAAGGAAGTTATTAAGTGAAATCCTTAATTTAGGATTCTCTGCCGTGAGATGAAGCTAACGTCACCATCTTATTTATCCAAGGGAAATAATTCCCAAATAACAAACAACAAAAAATGGAAGACGCATCGGTATGGTGTGACGTCATGCCGCTATTTTAAAAACAAATATGAATGGTAGCAGCCACTTCCTTGATTAAGTCCCGCCAACCTTTCAACCCGGCAACCTTCAACTTTGAATAATTTATGACGCGGAAAAGCCACCGCACCCAATGGTCCAACATGAGCAAATTTGAGCGTTTTTTTTTTGGGCATTGTTTTTCACCATAGTCGGACGCAACGACAACAGGAAATATTGGATTTTATTTTAGTTCAATGATTCCCATTGAAAACAAGGCGTTTCAGAGAAGAAGTTTATTACCTAGAAAAGACACCACCATCCCCCCCCAGGGCCCCCAACCTAAAAGGTTGAACTGTTACAGAGTTTTATTTTTGTATGGCGACGAGTTAAGAACTTAAGGACCTCTGTTGTATTTGGTTCTTGCGGGCTTCAATTTCAACTTAATAAAATATCTCCCAGAGACATTAACGAATGTAATGGTTAGATGTTTTTGAACAAAAAAATTCCCTTCAAATTTTCAAATATTTATATAGTTTTTTAAAAGACTTCAAAAGTTTCCGGGAACAATAAGAAATATACACAGTGTAGGTAAAATCCCGAAGAGGGCCAATACAAAAAAGTGGATGTCTCGGCCGGCAAAGAAGCCTTCGACGGCACTAATACAGAGACAAACCGCTTAGCTGATATATTAATCTTATATGACAGGAGATGCTAGGTCTTTCAATTATGAAAATGCACCATGAAATACGAAAACAATTTTTTTTTATATTCAGAGCATAAGCAACTCGTTTTTCGGTGTTATAAAGTATGTCCCCTGTTTTTGTGTGTGCTGTTTTGTTTGTTTGTAAAACAGAGTAGTTTGCCCTGGGACTCCTCCCACTTTTCCACTACCAAGTAGTTTCTGATTCATGTTTGATGCGTCAAAACCCTGTTCCATTAATTTGAGCAAGGCTAATTAAAACACAACAATTCATAGCATTTTATGAAAAAAAAGGTATATTTTAAATTTGAATAAATTATTTTTCTTTTAATTTTTCGGTATCGTCATCCAATCCATGTTTGCACAGCCAAACGAGGGCTGCGACCAATCATTTGAATGCGGAATAACCTCACTTTTTTTTTTAAGCGGTCGTTCCCCGGAAGCACTTTTCTGTTTGATACAACCCCACACGCCTTGACCCGACTGACCAATCAAGAAGGGCGATCTCAGCCAAGGAGCACCTGGTCGGTTGGTAGTCTTGCCCCCTACAACACTAGCACTCGAACTTTATAATACTGCGATTGGTGGATTAACCTCCTAATTATACACCCCTTCCCATCCCGGGAAAGGGGGGGGGGGTGGCGGCGTCAGATGCCCTAAAATAGGATTTTTTCAACGGTTTCTACATCGTGAATAATTCACAAAGCAGCGGGGACGAAACGGTTACCAAGGAACAATCCCCTCAAAGACTATACGATGGAATCATCGGCATTTTCTGCCACAACCCACCCATGCTTCATATCCCGACTTGATCCCGACCTGTTTCTGAAGTTATTTCCAACTGTAATTGAGTAGTTGCGAAACAGCTGTGCTCTTTCTAGCGCAGATACCATGCAAGAATTTTGTCTCAATACGCAGGTGCTGTGTCTTAAACAGCATGACAGGACATGGCCTATATCCAGCACTTAATTCGTCCTAAGTTTTCTTTGAAATTTTTCATATTGGAAAGCCAACATTAAGATAGAATAAGGCTGCATTAATTTCTGTAATGTCATTAATTTATGTAATGTCATTAATTTTTGTAATGTCATTAATTAGCATGAAAATCTTTAACCAGGGCCTTGAGCAAATCCAAAAAATACCCCCTCCCCTTTTCCAACAAATATCAAAATATTTGTATCAAACGTAATTGCTCCACAAAAAAAGTATCCACCCTTGAGGGCGCCGATGCGCGCCTCGAATAATTTACCCGGTTGCCTGGTTGTGACACCTGCAATGAAACATTTTGATCTTCATTTAACTCACTCAAGACCGTGCAAATTGTAGGGGGGGGGGGGGAAGGGGCACGGCCCTAGTCTCACCATGTTCTTGTTAGGCACGGCCCTAGTCTCACCATGCTCTTGTTTGGCACGGCCCTAGTCTCACAATTTACCCGGTTGCCTGGTTGGGAACCCTGCAATGAAAAATTTTGATCTTCATTTAACCCCCTCAAGCCCGGGCAAATTGTAAGGGGGGGGGGGAAGGGGCACGGCCCTAGTCTCACCATGTTCTTGTTAGGCACGGCCCTAGTCTCACCATGTTCTTGTTTGGCACGGCCCTAGTCTCACCATGCTCTTGTTAGGTACGGCCCTAATCTCAACATGCTCTTGTTAGGCACGGCCCTAGTCTCACCATGTTCTTGTTAGGTACGGCCCTAGTCTCACCATGCTCTTGTTAGGCACGGCCCTAGTCTCATCATGCTCTTGTTTGGCACGGCCCTAGTCTCACCATGTTTAAACTAATAAAGGCAATGATTTTATTTCTACCAGTAACAAATGTTTTTCAAAATATTTTATTTTTGTTTGTTGTTAAATCAGTTCTGTCCATTCTTGAATATTGTCTCAACTAAATCAGATATTTTGGTCCAATCACCCAGATTATCGATCTGCTCAACGGCGTCGATTTCACAATTTCAATTAGAACTAACAAATAATCATTGAAAAATCAAATCAAGGGTGAAACCAGGCATTAAGCGAATTCCGTTGTCATGGCAACACAAACTTCCGGTTCAATGTAACCGTTTAACAGTAATCGGCCGGAGATCATTACTTTTCATCCCCATTTCAAAGAACGGTGCATGTTTCAAAATGGATGGAACGCCTGCGTTACGGTCATGTAACAACAACAACAAAACGTCTGTTTGAGCAGGATTCCTTTAACGTGCTCTGCTGTTCGTCTTAGTCTATGCAAGCAGCACCAGTGCGGACCACTAACATTTATGACGCGTGGGCCTCAGACGACAACGAAGCCAGGCAAATAATATGATTTTATTGGTACTCAAGTACGAAGAGTTGGTTTTACTGCCCTGCTGGGACATGCAGGGGCGTTGCAAGCAAAACCTGATCCAGGGGCAAAGCCGGCGTTTATGGCAACGTATTCCACGACTAAGAATGTATATGAGTTGCACACTTTGCATGAAAAATGACGATTTTGGTGCATTCTAAAAATAGCCCGGGATGCGAGTGCCCCCCCCCCCACCCTTAGCCCCTTCTTCATTTTTCCTCTTCTATATTTTGAGAGCCAAAGATCAATGTATTGATCATTCTAGCTCCTGTGTATGTAGAAGGAGTTTGCCTCCCACATTTAACTCGGCCCTGGAGATATGGACTGAATGAAAGCAGCGAGGATTATATTGCAGCAAATATGTTACGTATCATGTGTCTTATGGAGACATGATGTGATCATCTATCGATTATTTCTATATTGATGTACGTCTTTCTCTAGTTACCTCCGTCATGTAAGGTACGCTCTGGTCACTGAACAAACTCAAGGTGTATGAACACGTAGTATTGTATTTTTATGAGTTGGAGAAAACCAAAGAACTATTAAAAGTTAAATACGCGCGTGATTGGCGAGGTCTTGTTTGTGCCCTAGAGATTTTCCTGAATGTAGGTGACATGTTCTTTTTAGGGTCCTAGAACTACCGGAGACAGTTCAGTTTTTTTCCTGATGTCAGCATTCTTTGGGGGAAAAGGGGGGGGGGGTGAGTGAGAAGCTTACTTAGGAATGAGTGCGCTCCAACAATGTGTGCACCTGGTCAGCTTGTGTGCCCCAACAGTGAGTCGGCCTGGTCAGCTTGTGTGCTCCAATAGTCGGCCTGGTCAGGTTGTGTGCCCCAACAATGAATCGGCCTGGTCAGCTTGTGTGCCCCAGCAGTCAGTCGGCCTGGTCAGCATGGGTGCCCCAACAATGAGTCGGCCTGGTCAGCAAGTGTGCCCTAACAGTGAGTTGGCCTGGTCAGCTTGTGTGCTCCTACAGTGAGTCGACCTGGTCAGCTTGGGTGCCCCAACAATGAGTCGACCTGGTCAGCTTGTGTACCCCCGCTGTGAGTCCATCTGGTCAGCTTGTGTGCCCCAACATTGAGTCGGCCTGGTCAGTTTGAAAGCCAGCCTGTTGTAGGACTTCTATGAAAGCAAGCCTGTTGTAGGACTTCTATGAAAGCGAGCCTGTTGTAGGACTTCTATGAAAGCCAGCCTGTTGTAGGACTTCTATGAAAGCAAGCCTGTTGTAGGACTTCTATGAAAGCCAGCCTGTTGTAGGACCTCTCCATCCGGGGAATTATCTGTCTTACTCGCAGTAACATAATTTTTTTAAATACCGCATTTGATACATTCTAATTACAGTGATACTTACTAAACTCGTTGCACACAACTCGACGTGAATGATCTTTTGTCTGTGCATTAAAAACCGTTGGTGTCATGTGATCACTGTACCATCCCACTCATAATAAGAGATGGCATATAGAATGAATACCCCCCCCCCCCTTAGGTCATAGTATGAGCCGGACTGTAACCTTCTGGGGACGTGTGGCTATCTGTGGAAGGACGACCCATAGCGTTAGGCAATAAACATGGCCGAGTTAGGTAACTGGATTTATGGCATGAACACGAGGTTTGGGGAGGGGGGGGGTGGCGATGGGTGGAGATAATACCACTGATGACATTGGGCAGTTCAATAAAGGAGTACATAGAGATGGTGATTGTGTCATTCAATACTGTTTATGAAAGTGACCCGGAAGTGACCTGGACCACAAGACACTGTGCTAGTAACATACATATTAATTTAAAATAACCAACTTCTCAAATACCGATTCCCCTTGCATCACTGTCATGACTGGATGTGATTGAAAGACATCAATCTGTCCAAATTGGATGTGATGGAAGACATCACACTGTCATGATTGGATGTGATTGAAAGACATCACTCTGTCATGATTGGAGATGAGTGAAAGACATCACTCTGTCATGATTGGATGTTATTGAAAGACATCAATCTGTAGTGATTGGATATTATTGAAAGGCATCATTCTGTCATGATTGGAATTGATTGAAAGACATCACTCTGTCATGATTGGATGTGATTGAAAAACATCACTCTGTCATGATTGGATGTGATTGAAAGACATCACTCTGTCATGATTGGATGTGATTGAAAGACATAACTCTGTCATAATTGGATGTGATGGAAGGCATCACTCTGTCATGATTGGATGTGATTGAAAGATATCACTCTATCATGATTGGATGTGATTGAAAGACATCACTCTGTCATGATTGCATGTGATTGAAAGACATCACTCTGTCATGATTGGATGTGATTGAAAGACATCACACTGTCATGATTGGATGTGATTGAAAGACATCACTCTGTCATGATTGGATGTGAGTGAAAGACTTTACTCTGTCATGATTGGATGTTATTGAAAGACACCACTCTGTAGTGATGCGATATTATTGAAAGATATCATTCTGTCATGATTGGATTTGATTGAAAGACATCACTATGTCATGATTGGATGTGAGTGAAAGACATCACACTGTCATGATTGGATGTGATTGAAAGACATCACTCTGTCATGATTGGATGTGATTGAAAAAAATCACTCTGTCATGATTGGATGTGATTGAAAGACATCACTCTGTCATGATTGGATGTGATTGAAAGACATCACTCTGTCATTCGGATGTGATTGAAAGACATCACTCTGTCATGATTGGATGTGATTGAAAGACATCACTCTGTCATGATTGGATGTGATTGAAAGGCATCACACTGTCATGATTGGATGTGATTGAAAGACATCACTCTGTCATGATTGGATGTGATTGAAAGACATCACTCTTTCATGATTGGATGTTATTGAAAGACATCACTCTGTAGTGATTGGATGTGATGGAAGACATCATTCTTTCATAATTGGATGTGATGGAAAACTTCAATCTGTCTTATTGGATGTGATGGAAGACATCACTCTGTCATGATTGGATGGGATTGAAAGACATCACTACGTCATGAATGGATGTGATTGAATACATCAATCTGTCATGATTGGACGTGATGGAAGACATCAGTCTGTCATGATTGGATGTGATGGAATAAATCATTCTGTCATAATTGGATGTGATGGAAGACATCACTCTGTCATAATTGGATGTGATGGAAGACATCACTCTTTCATAATTGGATGTGATGCAAGATATAACTCTGTCATAATTGGATGTGATGGAAGACATCACTCTTTTATAATGGGATGTGATGAAAGACATCACTCTGTCATAATTGGATGTGATTGAAAGACATAACTCTGTCATAATTGGATGTGATGGAAGACATCACTCTGTCATGATTGGATGTGATTGAAAGACATCACTCTGTCATGCTTGGATGTGATTGAAAGACATGACTCTGTCAAAATTAGATGTGATGGAAGACATCACTCTGTCTTAATGGGATGTGATTGAAAGACATAACTCTGTCATAATTGGATGTGATGAAAGACATCACTCTGTCATAATTGGATGTGATGGAAGACATCACTCTGTCATAATTGGATGTGATGGAAGACATCACTTTGTCATAATTGGATGTGATGAAAGACATCATTCTGTCATGATAGTATGTGATTGAAAGACATTACTCTGTCAAAATTGGATGTGATGGAAGACATCTCTGTCATAATTGGATGTGATTGAAAGACATCATTCTTTCATAATTGGATGTGATGAAAGACATCACTCTATCATAATTGGATGTGATGGAAGACATTACTCTGTCGTAATTGGATTTGATGGAAGACATCATTCTGTCATATTTGGATGTGATGGAAGACATCACTCTGTCGTAATTGGATGTGATGGAAGACATCACTCTGTCATAATTGGATATGATTGAAAGACATCACTATGTCATGATTGGATGTGATTGAATACATCACTCTGTCATAATTGGATGTGATTGAAAGACATCATTCTGTCATTGTGGACAAACATAGAGAAAGTGAGTAGTGTTTTATTTTTTCCTTAGCATTGTGTTTATTCCATTTATTTCTTGCGCTGTGTTTATCCCATTTATTTCTTGCACTGTGTTGAACCCAATTACAAATTGAACCGTGTTTATCCCATATTTTTCTTGCATTGTGTTTTCATCACATTTAATTCTTATACTGTGTTGATCCCAATAATGTCTTGCACTTTATTATCCCCTTTGTTTCTTGCACTCTGTCTTTCCCATTTATTTCTTGCATTGATTCACCCCAGACATGGATTTCCCTTACAATGAGTTAGACCATCATAGCAAAATTAAAATACACGATATCTTTACACCCCCTGAACTTCCCAAAGATGTCGATGATTCGAGCACCATAAGCCAACTCTACTATTTAGAGAACGTAACTGATCACTGACGGAACATAAAAACAGCCTGACACAATGTAGTTAATTTTGAAAAATAAAGTATGCTCGACTTTTCCCATTTAGCGCCCCCCCCCTTTTTTTCTTTTTAAAGCCAAGAGTAAACGCCCTTCGTTAAATCTATCTTGTATAAATATATACACAAATGTCTTACAATAGCCACATTCACTTGGTTTTTTTTTTGTTTTTTTTAAATTTGTGGGCGTTGACTTGAAAACATTTTTGTCACGAAAAATTTCAAAGGAAAGATTACTCCCCTTATCTGGGGAGTTAAATTTAAGGATTACCGCCCCCCCCCCTTTTCCCCCGCTTTTTTTACAACGGTTTTTTAAATTTTCCCTCCTTGAATTCTAGATGGAATCTAGAAGCGTCATGGTAATTTCTTGTAGCGTAAGTTTTTTTTTTGTTTTTTTTAAATTTGTGGACGTTGACTTGAAAACAATTTTGTCAAGAAAAATTTCAAAGGAAAGATTACTCCCCTTATCTTGGGAGTTAAATTTAAGGATTACCGCCCCCCCCCCCTTTTCCCCCGCTTTTTTTACAACGGTTTTTTAAATTTTCCCTCCTTGAATTCTAGATGGAATCTAGAAGCGTCATGGTAATTTCTTGTAGCGTAATAACTAATTTTAACAACGGATATTTTATTTCCCACTTATAAAAATGACAGAGTACTAACGCTGAACGCGGTGAAAAGTGTGTTTGTATTTGAAAAGTGGTTCTGAATTTAAAATCAATGTACCCCTTTAGTCACACGTAATCCAAGTCAGTTCGCATTGTAATATGTTGATAGATCAATGACAAAGGTCGTCTCAAGAGTTACGTACCCTGTGTAGAGAGTTCGCGTACTTTTTTGGAACGGCGGGTTTGGTTTGGGGGAACATTGACCACAAATTGAGAACCAGTAGATTAGAGCCCGAAATTTAAGGCTCTAACATTCATCATTCAGTAACCATATCCGGAATTGGATATATCTCATTTCAGTCCATCAGTGGACTCTGTAGCTACTGGATAAGGCTCAACATTCGAACTATGCAAGTCTCTACAGCGCCACCACTGTGATCACGTTTCCGTCCCACAGATCTTGTATAGCAGCTCATTATTTGAATCACCAACAAAGAAGAAGATTATTTACAAGAATTGATTCAGCTCTGAGACCAAGATCTCGCACAGGTGAGAATAGAGATCAGGGGCGGAAAAGGTGTGTGTGGGTGGGGGGGTTGTAGAATAATAGAAGGCGGGGGAGCTGTGTGGTAATGGTCGACGACGAATTTCTGTATACAATTGGAGTCGCTAAATTAACTTGGTTCTTATACCTGAAAACTGAATCTGATCAAGTGGATCTATTTAAGACTTTTATTTAACAAAAAAAAAATAAATAAAAAAAGTTGCAGAATTATTTGAAGAAAAAAAAAATAACGACGAAACAATCCATTATGAGAACCCTGTCATTTCTATGTGAGAACCGTTCGATTTCTATATAAGACCCGTGCCATTTCTATGTGAGACCCTTTCATTGCTTGTGAGAACCGTGCCATTTCTATGTAAGGATCCTACCATTTCTTTGTGAGAACCGTGCCATTTCTATGTGAGAACCCTGTCATTATTATGGGAGAACCGTGCCATTTCTATGTAAGGACCCTACCATTTCTATGTGAGAACCGTGCCATTTCTATGTAAGGACCCTACCATTTCTATGTGAGAACCGTGCCATTTCTATGTAAAAACCCTGCCATTACATTGTGAAACCCTGCCACTTCTATTTGAAAACCCTGCCATTACATTGTGAAACCCTGGCATTTCTATGTGAAAACCCTGCCATTACATTGTGAAATCCTGCCATTACATTGTGAAACCCTGCAATTTCTATGTGAAAACCCTGCCATTACATTGTGTAACCCTTCCATTTCTATGTAAAAACCCTGCCATTACATTGTGAAACCCTGCCAATTCTATTTGAAAACCCTGCCATTACATTGTGAAAACCCTGCCATTTCTATGTGAAAACCCTGCCATTTCTATGTGAAAACCCTGCCATGACATCATGAGAACCCTATCATGACATCGTGAGAACCCTGCCATGACATCATGAGAACCCTATCATGACATCGTGAGAACTCTTCCATGACATCGTGAGAACCCTGCCATGACATTGTGAGAACCCTGCCTTGACATCGTGAGAACCCTGCCATGGCATCGTGAGAACCCTGCCATGACATCGTGAGAACCCTGCCTTGACATCGTGAGAACCCTGGCATGACATCATGAGAACCCTGCCATGACAACGTGAGAACCCTGCCTTGACATCGTGAGACCCCGGTATGAACGATAGGCTGACAACATCGATCCTTTGAATGCTTGATGACAACTCGTTGTTCTGTCGTCATGCCTCCCCTCTACCTTACCAAAGCCGCACCACAACGTCACCATTGGACCACCACAACCCCACCACTAACATACCACAACCCAAACAGTTACCTGCCACAACCCCATCACTAGTCTATCAGAACTCTACTCCTGGCTTACCACAACCCCACCCCAACCCCACTACTGGCCCACCGCAACCCAAATGACCTACCACAATCCCACCGTTTACTCATTAAAAATATCCCACCACTTGGCCTATCACAACCCCATCATTTACATACAACAACCCCATCATTTACATACAACAACCCCCAGCATTATCCTATCACAACTCCACCACATGCCTACCACATCCTCACCGTAAATCCATCACTTCACTGCCACAAGCCCACATCTGGTGGCTCACCATCACACCGCCCATGACTCATAGCTCATTTATTAACAATGTGGCTCATTAATGAACAAAAACAATATGTATTAGTTTCACGTTAATTCCTGGAATTTCCCCTTCCATATTCTCTGTGCGCGCTGGTGTAGAATGTCCAGTGACTCAGACTGAAATGAAACATTAAGGAAAAAAAGAGAAGACGTTGACTCAGATTATCTTGGAAGCTTAGAACAGCAACACTCTTATCTGGACCACACTCTTATCTGGACCACACTCTTATCTGGACCACACTCTTATCTGGACCACACTCTTACCTGGACCACACTCTTACCTGGACCACACTCTTATCTGGACCACACTCTTATCTGGAACACACTCTTATCTGGACCGCACTCTTATCTGGACCACACTCTTATCTGGACCACACTCCTTTTATTAGAACAAGCTCATTTTTAATTTTGGTCCACACGCCTAATTATTCCACACTCCCATTTGGCGACACTCCTCTCTGGACCGCAATCATTTTTGAACCACACTCTTATCTGGACCACATTCCTATTGGACCACACTCTTGTCTGGACGACACTTCTTCCATGCCCATATTCCTAAGCCGTGATAATGTTGATTTACAATTAGCCAGAGCCAGCAGCAAACACTCGAAGGTATGTGAAGTCAGACCCTTGTCATGGCCCGCATCTTACGCTTGCTTGTCTTCAGTACCTGCAAGGACGATCGATTTACGAGATAGTTTTTAAGGAGACGACCTCTCCAGTTATGAGTGAGTCCATTGTTTTGACGTGAGTCAAGGTTATTGAACTTTGAACCGTAGTTCATTTTTATGAAAACATGGTTAAATAAGTAATAACCATACCCATAATGATTTTGGAACTTTTCAAGTCAGATCCACTCAAAACTTTCAACAACGTTTGCACCGCGCCACCTGGTGGATTCATGAATGGGCGTCCTTGACATTTACGTCTGTATTTTAAATATTCAGACCTTGCATTGATTTTTGTCAGGAATTGAGAAGAGTGGCGTGGAACCTATATTATATATATATGAGGGAAACGTGCGAAATGATGGCTAAATCAGTTTACAAATGACATAATAGATTTTTGGCCTACGTCTTACATTATAATACAATATATTGTTGGATGATGGATCAGCCTACATTTACAATGGACCGAATTAAAACACGAAGTCCAGACCTGTTTACCCCTGGGTTAGCGTCAGAGTAAGTTTTCAAGATCCAAAGAGTAGTTTGGTCAATTACAGGGAGGGGGTGGGGCTGGGCTAATTTGCGACAAAATACAAGTTGTGTAAGGAAATCCACTCAACTGCTTGTGTAAGTCAACACAATATATAAATACACGCTACATGTCTTCCGATTAGTCTCTTAAGCATGAGAAAATTGCCAGCACACTGGCAGTTAAGTCTTAACAACGCAAACCTCTAAACAATAGTCTTGTTGGTTCATTGAGTTTGAGGCCGCTCAGGCCAATCACGGTTATTCTTATTTGGATTGCTGACAGTGTTAACATAACAAATGCGGTAGCTTTGCCCTGGAAACACACAAATTATTATTTTTTTTAAACTAAAAAATCAACCAAACAAATGAAAAAACTCCAGAAGACGTCGTATTTTTAAGCTCGTCGTAGTGCCACAGCCTTAGGCTCGTCGTAGTGCCACATAGTCTTAGGCTCGTCGTAGTGCCACAGCCTTAGGCTCGTCGTAGTGCCATAGTCTTAGGCTTAAAAAAACCCATAGTGACTACGGCGAAAGCTTAAGGGGCAAACAGGTCTGTAAGTCCCTCAAAAAGTAGAGAAGGACGAGCTAACGTTAGGGCAGTGGTCGGCAGCTCGCGGCTCTCGAGCCGCATGCGGCTCTTTAACCACCTGAGTGCGGCTCGACCAGTCGGCCACAGTTTGGGCTTGACTCTGAAAAACTAGGTTCTTGAAAAGAATTTAGGCTCTCTTTTTTTTAAAAACCTTGTTGTCTCTTTTGACTATTGAGTTTGCCGACCGTTGCGTTAGTGTGACAGCGGGACTATGTTTGGAATCACAAAGTTGTCATAGTTATAATAACGTACAAAGAAGGAATGGGACGTATGAGTTTGTTATTTTTAAAGCTAACAAAAATCTCTTATGTATATAGTTAGCTTCTGATGTGTCTTGCTTCCTTTTCACAACCGGCCTCCTCCCCCCCCCCCCCTCAACATGTTTTTTATGTTAGTGGTACTGATTGAAACAAATAAAGGCTGCCAGACAGCGAGCGTCTTGCGTGACGGCTGAACTCGGGTGAGAAGGTTGACCTTTTTCGAAGGTGACTATTATATTAATCAATAAAGAGAGACGGGTTTGGTGTAGCACTGTCTGCATGACTATCTGTAGGAGTATTGTTTCAAGGCCGGCAGGTAGGGTGTTACACTGTCTGAAGGACTATTGTTTAAAAAGGCCAACAGGTCTGGTGTGGGACTGTCTGAAGGACTATTGTTTAAAAAGGCCGGCAGGTAGGGTGTTAGACTGAAGGACTTTTGTTTAAAAAGGCTGGCAGGTAAGGTGTAGCACCGTATGTAGGATTATTTGTTTAAAGGCCCCATGTAGGCTGTAATACTGTCTGTGTCACTGTCTGTAGGACTATTCTTTAATGGCCGGCAGGTAGGATGTTACACTGTCTGTGGTACCATTGTTTAAGGACGGCAGGTAGGGTGTAGGACTATCTGTAGGACAATTGTTAAAAAAGTTTGGCAGTAGTGTATAGGACTGTCTGTAGGACTATTTTTAAAAAAGGTCGGCAGATAGAGTGTAGGACTGTCTGTAGGACTATTTGTGTAAAGGCTGGCATGTAGGCTGTAATACTGTCTGTGGGGCTTTTATGTTTAAAGGCTAATCTTTTTAAAATTAGTTAGTTATTTATTTTTTGGAACACTTGGACCCACCGGGTATGTTCTCCAAATACCCGGACCATTTTCTCCAAATACCCGGACCATTTTCTCCAAATACCCGGACCCGGTGTAAAACAACTGCACCCGGTTAACTCCCAGTGATTCATTTTTGTATAAAGAAAAACTATTTCACCACCGAACACTTATCTTTGACTTCTGTGAATCGGACAAGAATTCTATAATAAAAGGTAAGCCAGTGGATACAGTGTGCGAACGTGGCTCTGGGACCGCAGCCAACCCACGGAGTCGCTGCGTCGTGGGGTGGAGCTGGGCGCGGCCGGACAGAAGGGAGTAATCCCCCCCGTGTGCGAGGGAGGCATGTCTGGTGCGGAAGCCGGCGGTGGGCGTTGGAATGCTCGTAAAAGCCGAGTCAAGCATGGCTCCCCCACACACTCTGACCGGCGGTTTGGTCACAGATTGTGGGATTTAAAAAACCTGGCCAGCAGATAATGCCATCGATAGGAGGACTTAATGCGTTTAAACACTGCCAGATCGGAGCTCAGATAGTTCACGCGATAACGTGTTCGGGGCACACGAGCTGAACGGTGAGCAAGAAAACTTGTCAACCAGCTTTTTAAAGTCGAGCGCAGTTCACGGTTCTGGTGTGAAAACACGCACCCGTGTGAACAGACGCCCAGCCGCTTACATTTATAGATGTAATGAGAAGGGAGACCGGATTACAAATATATATTTATAGATATATATAAATATTATATCACGTTCAGAAACATGCGATTGAATATACAAGCAGACAAAATTAAAATTATAGCAGAGCGGCTGAATATCTAATATATATATATATATATATATATATATATATATATATTTAAAATACAGGGATTAATCATTTCATCGAAACAATTACGTAAAAGGTTTTTCAAAAAAAATATATATATATAGATATATATAAATATTATATCACGTTCAGAAACATGAGATAGAATATACAAACAGACAAAATTAAAAATATAGCAGAGCGGCTGAATATCTAATATATATATATATATATATATATATATATATATATTTAAAATACAGGGATTAATCATTTCATCGAAACAATTACGTAAAAGGTTTTTCAAAGTAATCGTTGATTGTTTCCCTTGATTTACTGCTGGAAATTCAAGAGTCGTTGTGAAATAATTTACAATTGACTAATTAAATCGATAGCCATTAGATCGAGAGGGTTTTAAAGTTCTCCCGGACATTATGAGCACAATGTGATGCCCAGTAGATTATTCTACCTCGTGTTAGATTGAGAAAAGCGAAAGCCGTCCATGGCCGCTGCTGGAGTTACGAGGCAGTGAAGGCATAGCGGTGGTGGTGGTGGCTGAAACCTGCAGACAGTTAAGCACCCGAGTGTAAGGGCAGACGATTGCACCCCTGGGTGTAAGGACAGACATTCACTTGGGAGAAAAAGGTTGATAGTTGACGAAAGAAACGCTCACAAAGGGGCATCAGGCTTCATCAGGCTTACATCAGGCTCACACCAGGGTCGCCTGGCGACAAATCTACTGCATCAGATCGAGTGGGTCAGAAATATGATAAGGACTACGTGACGTCACCAGGAGCCACCAGTCCGGCACAACTACGGTCAGTTCCTTGTTGTATGTTGCTCAAGTTGTTCATGAATGATTAGCCATGAGTCATGTTTTTTATATGTTATTTCAACGTTTCGTTGAATGTATTGTCTTATTATTGAAATTTGTATAATGTATTGTCTTATTATTTGTGCAATGTATTGTCTTATTATTTTTGTACTGTATTGTCTTATTATTTTTGTAATGTATTGTCTTATTATTTGTGTAATGTATTGTCTTATTATTTTTGTACTGTATTGTCTTATTATTTGTGTAATGTATTATGTTATTATTTGTGTAATGCATTATCTTATTATTTGTGTAATGTATCGTCTTATTATTTGTGTAATGTATTATCTTATTATTTGTGTAATGTATTGTCTTATTATTTGTGCAATGTATTATCTTATTATTTGTGTAATGTATTATCTTATTATTTGTGTAATGTATTGTCTTATTATTTGTGTAATGTATTGTCTTATTATTTGTGTAATGTATTGTCTTATTATTTGTGTAATGTATTGTCTTATTATTTGTGTAATGTATCGTCTTATTATTTGTGTAATGTATTGTCTTATTATTTGTGTATTGTATCGTCTTATTATTTGTGTAATGTATTGTCTTATTATTTGTGTAATGCATTGTCTTATTATTTGTGTAATGTATTGTCTTATTATTTGTGTAATGTATTGTCTTATTATTTGTGTAATGTATTGTCTTATTATTTGTGTAATGTATTGTCTTATTATTTGTGTAATGTATTTTCTTATTATTTGTGTAATGTATCGTCTTATTATTTGTGTAATGTATCGTCTTATTATTTGTGTAATGTATTATCTTATTATTTGTGTACTGTATTGTCATTTTTCGTGGGGAGTAGCGCCAATATTTTGTTGACTGCAAAATCTACCAGCTCTTGTAATCAACGAATCTTATCAAGGACACTATTATCTTATCACGAGCACTATTGTTTTATCGTAGACACTATTATCTTATCATAGGCAATATTATCTTATGATGGATACTGTTATCTAATCATGAACACTATTATCTTATCATAGACACTATTATCTTATCACGGTCACTATAATCTTATCATGGAAACTATTATCTTATCATAGACAATATTAACTTATCGTAAACTTTTATCTTATCATGGAAACTATAATCTTATGATGGACGCTATTATTTTATCGTTATATGCTCAGATCTCCTTGTCAGACTGTACAGTGTTCCTCAAAGCGTGATACGTGTACCCCAGGGGGTACGGGAAGAGCTTGACAGGGGTACGCGATGCAAAGGAAAATATTATTTTTTTTTTCAATTTAAATATATGGACATTTTTTTAACGAGGGGGACTCAGTGTTACACACATTTTAGACAGGGGTACACGGATGTCGAAAGTATGGGAAGCAATGAATAAAAAACAACAACATCAGGTCCGTGTTGTTGTAAAGTCTCCCCTTTTGGCTGATCGAGAAATATATTGAATTTATTGAGTGCAGCTTAAGAGTGTAACAAGCAGATTCTGAAATTCAAGAGTAAATCTCCGTCAGATGATACACACACACACACACATACGCACATACAGACACACACTCACACACGGAAACACACACACACACACAATGTTACCTGGCGGCACTCCAACTAGTGTTATTCCCCCCCCCCCCCCCCAATAACGTGTTGCACGAGTAAGATCATTTGAATATAGCTCAGCTCTGGCTCAACTAAAACTCAAATGACAACTCTAATCACATGCGCACACACGTGTGTGTGTGTGTGTGTGTGTGTGTGTGCCGTGTCGTCATATCCCAAAAGATGTCCGTTCCCACAAAGAGATAACAAATGCCTCATCAATAAGTTGTCACACCATTTAGAGGTTCTTCCCGAAGTACAAAGAGAATATAACATGACATGCCTTACTGCCAGCAGAAACTTAATGCCGTTCAAGGGGCGAACTCAGTGAGTCTTCGTCTGAACAGCAACAGAACGTGTCCTGGGGATTTGGGGAGAGACAGACTTCATACTTTTATAGTTTGAAGTGGAAGAGCTTAATTCACCAGCTGTTACAATGTTTTTGAATGAACTCAAAGACAATGGTCACAAAGTGCCAAGATATGGTCGAAAGTGCCAAGACAATGGTCACAAAGTGTCAAGACAATGGTAACAAAGTGTCAAGACAATGGTCACAAAGTGCCAAGACAATGGTCACAAAGTGAGAAGACAATGGTCACAAAGTGTCAAGACAATGGTCACAAAGTGAAAAGATAATGGGCATAAAGTGCCAAGACAAATGGCATAAAGTGCCAAGATAATGATCATAAAGTGCGAAGATAATGGGCATACATTTCCAAGATAATGGGCATAAAGTGTCAAGACAATGGGCATAAAGTGCCAGGATAATGGGCATAAAGTGCTAAGATATGGGGCATAAAGTGCCAGGACGATGGGCACCAAGGGTCAAGTTACATAAAATGTGTAAATCGATAAGCAAGTTATAACAACATTAACTATCAAGTTATCGTATAAACAAAGTTAACAACCAAGTTATCATATAAACAATGTTAACAACCAAGTTATCATACAAAAAACGTTAACTACCAAGTTACCATGAAAACAATATTAACTATCAAGTTATCATATTAACAATGTTAACAGCCAAGTTATCATATAAATAATGTTAACTACCAAGTTACCATGTAAACAATATTAACTACCAAATTATCATAATAACAATGTTAACAGCCAAGTTATCATATAGACAATGTTAACAACCAAGTTATCCTATAAACAATGTTAACTGCCAAGTTATCATATAAACAATGTTAACAACCAAGTTATCATATAACAATGTTAACTACCAAGTTATCATATAAACAACGTTAACTACCAAGTTATCATATAAACAATGTTAACTGCCAAGTTATCATATCAACAATGTTAACAACCAAGTTATCATATAAACAATGTTAACTACCAAGTTATCATATAAACAATGTTAACTACCAAGTTATCATTTAAACAATGTTAACTACCAAGTTATCATATAAACAATGTTAACAACCAAGTTATCATATAAACAACTTTAACTACCAAGTTATCATATAAACAATGTTAACAACCAAGTTATCATATAAACAACGTTAACTACCAAGTTATCATATAAACAATGTTAACAACCAAGTTATCATATAAACAATGTTAACAACCAAGTTATCATATAAGCAACAATAACAACCAAGTTATCATATAAACAATGTTAACTGTCAAGTTATCATATAAACAATGTTAACAACCAAGTTATCATATAAACAATGTTAATAACCAAGTTATAATATAAACAACGTTAACTATCAAGTTATCATATAAACAACCAAGTTATCATATAAACAATGTTAACAACCAAGTTATCATATAAACAATGTTAACTACCAAGTTATCATATAAACAATGTTAACTACCTAGTTATCATATAAAAAATGTTAACTACTAGGTTATCATATAAAAAATGTTAAAAATCAAGTTATCATATACACAACGTTAAATACCAAGTTATCATATAAACAATGTTAACTACCAAGTTATCATATAAACAATGTTAACAACCAAGTTATCATATAAACAACGTTAACTACCAAGTTATCATATAAACAATGTTAACTACCAAGTTTTCATATAAACAATTTTAACTACCAAGTTATCGTATAAACAAAGTTAACTGCCAAGTTATCATATAAACAATGTTAAGAACCAAGTTATCATATGAACAACGTTAATAACCAAGTTATCATATAAACAACGTTAACAACCAAGTTACCACATAAACAATGTTAACTACCAAGTTATCATATAAACAATGTTAACTGCCAAGTTATCATATCAACAATTTTAACAACCAAGTTATCATATAAACAATGTTAACAACCAAAGTATCATATAAACAACGTTAACTACCAAGTTATCATAGAAACAATGTTAACTACCTAGTAATCATATAAACAATGTTAACTACTAAGTTATCATATAAAAATGTTAACAATCAAGTTATCATATACACAACGTTAAATACCAAGTTATCATATAAACAATGTTAACTACCAAGTTATCATATAAACAATGTTAACAACCAAGTTATCATATAAACAACGTTAACTACCAAGTTATCATATAAACAATGTTAACTACCAAGTTATCATATAAGCAATGTTAACTACCAAGTTATCATATAAACAATGTTAACTACCAAGTTATCAAATAAACAACGTTAACAACCAAGTTACCATATAAACAATGTTAACTACCAAGTTATCAAATAAACAACTTTAACAACCAAGTTACCATATAAACAACGTTAACTACCAAGTTATCATATGAACAACGTTAATAACCAAGTTATCATATAAACAACGTTAACAACCAAGTTACCATATAAACAATGTTAACTACCAAGTTATCAAATAAACAACGTTAACAACCAAGTTATCATGTAAACAATGTTAATGAGACTGTTCAACTAAGACGGGATACATTAATGAGTACAAGGTTTTGAAATTAAGTTTGACACTACTATCCAACCCGCCGGGCTACTGGGACAGCGTTGGTAGACTGCCCCCATCCCGGACAAACCAGACAACCCGCCGGGCTACTGGGACAGCGTTGGTAGACTGCCCCCATCCCGGACAAACCAGACAACCCGCCGGGCTACTGGGACAGCGTTGGTAGACTGCCCCCATCCCGGACAAACCAGAACGTATGCTAGCATCTTAGCGACCGTTTGAAATCCTTTTCGTCGGTAAAATACGGCTGCCATGTACGCTTATGTTCGGTGAATAATTGATAGGTCATATTCGCCAGGCAACACAAATATAGGATTCTAATGGCTGGAAATAGCCGTCTGCTCTTTAACGCTGTGCCGACATCTGTAGGCGAAGTGCCAGGTAAGCTGACTGGTAGCAAAAACGTACAGCTTGATCAGACCATTAAAGATGGACGCCGAACAGATACACGTTATTAAAATAACTTTGAAACGAAATCCCTTCAAGAACTTATATTCAATTCTCTCTCAGGAAAAATGCAGAGACGTCTATCATCATCAATTGTCTATGCATATATCAATATCTTTATATCATTACTAGCGAGTACCCGGCATGCGTTGCAATGCCACTCAAAGAAATAAAGAGTTTGTGTTTTAATTATGTTTTTTGAATTACTATTTATACACACAATATATATATATTTTTTTACCGTCTAGTGCGTACTCGAATACATTGGAAGGTCTTTTTTTCGAAGCGTGAGCAGGCCACATACAGCTGTCCATGTGAGCAGGCCACATACAGTTGTCTGTGTGAGCAGGCCACATACAGCTGTCCATGTGAGCAGGCCACATGCAGCTGTCCATGTGAGCAGGCCACATACAGCTGTCCATGTGAGCAGGCCACATACAGCTGTCCATGTGAGCAGGCCACATACAGCTGTCCATGTGAGCAGGCCACATACAGCTGTCCATGTGAGCAGGCCACATGCAGCTGTCCATGTGAGCAGGCCACATACAGCTGTCCATGTGAGCAGGCCACATGCAGCTGTCCATGTGTGACGATCTGAGGCTGGACTTTGTAAAATTTCTTATATCGTAAGGCCGCCCTTGGAAACCCTTGTATGATAACTCCTTTCCATCCCCTCAAGTTGCCCCGAAGTCGCTCTGCACGAGTGAGTTCCCTTGTAATATCACATTCCTGCATCAGTTCGCTCACCACACCC
>CAXITT010000359.1:592188-611020 GCA_964033795.1 Lymnaea stagnalis
CCCATAATGTGGCCACATTGTCACTGGAGCAAGTCTCCGTCTCCTCAGGTCTCCCGTCCAGAGCCATCTTAGGGCCCCATAATGTGGCCACATTGTCACTGGAGCAAGTCTCCGTCTCCTCAGGTCTCCCGTCCAGAGCCATCTTAGGGCCCCATAATGTGGCCACATTGTCACTGGAGCAAGTCTCCGTCTCCTCAGGTCTCCCGTCACACCAATCAAAACTTCTTCTCAAAACTTGCGTTCAAAGCTTGTGTTGCAGCTTGCGTTTTCAAAACTTGTGTTCAAAATTTGTGTTAAAACTTGAATTTGAAAGTTATGTTCAAAACTTGCGTTCACAACTTGTGTCCAAAACTTGTGTTCAAAACGTGTGTACAAAACGCATGTTCAAAACTGCGTTAGCTGCAGGATAACTTGAAAATCCCAAAATAAGTTATTTTAAAATGAAATATCTGGGGAAAACAAATAATTTATTTTCATATTGAACTTTGAACTTTTATTTTATCAGAAACGACCTGTGTTTTTTTTCTTTTGGTCACATATTGTGAAACTGAAATACTAATTGGTCACATATTGTGAAACTGAAAAAAAAATGGTCACATATTGTAAAACTGAAAAACTAATTGTTCACATATTGTGAAACTGAAAAAAACTTATTTGTCACGTATTGTGAAACTGAAAAACTAATTGGTGACATATTGTAAAAGCTGAAAAACTAATTGGTAACATATTGTAATAGCTGAAAAACTAATTGGTAACATATTGTAATAGCTGAAAAACTAATTGGTAACATATTGCGATAGCTGAAAAAAAAACTAATTGGTCACATAATGTGAAACTGAAAAAAAACTAATTGGTCACATATTGTGAAACTGAAAAAAAACAACTAATTGGTCACATAATGCTATAGCTGAAAAACTAATTGGTCACATATTGCGATAGCTGAAAACTAATTGGTCACATATTGCGATAACTGAAAAAAAACTAATTGGTCACATAATGTGAAACTGAAAAAAAAACTAATTGGTCACATATTGTGAAACTGAAAAAAAATAATTGGTCACATATTGCTATAGCTGGAAAAACTAATTGGTCACATATTGCGATAGCTGAAAAACTAATTGGTCACATATTGCTATAGCTAAAAAACTAATTGGTCACATATTGCGATAGCTGAAAAACTAATTGGTCACATATTGCGATAGCTGAAAAAAAAACTAATTGGTCATATATTGTGAAACAGAAAAAAAACTAATTGGTCACATATTGTGAAACAGAAAAAAAAACTAATTGGTCACATAATGTGAAACTGAAAAAAAATAATTTTTTACATATTGCGAAACTGAAAAAATCTAACTGGTCACATATTGTGAAACTGAAAAAAAAAACAACTAATTCGCCACACATTGTGAAACTGAAAAAAACTAATTGGTCACATATTGTGAAACTGAAAAAAATAATTGGTAACATATTGTGAAACTGAAAAACTAATTGGTCACATATTGTGAAACTGAAAAACTAATTGGTCACATATTGCAATAGCTGAAAAACTAAACTAATTATTATTAGTAACATATTTGTTACAGCAGAAAAACAAATTAGTCACATATTGTAAAACTGAAAAACTAATTGGTCACATATTGCAATAGCTGAAAAACTAATTGGTCACATATTTGTTATAGCTGAAAAACTAATTTGTTACATATTGCGATAGCTGAAAAACTAATTGGTCACACATTGCAATAGCTGATAAACTGATTGGTCACATATTGCAATAGCTGATAAACTAATTGGTCACATATTGCAATAGCTGATAAACTAATTGGTCACATATTGCAATAGCTGATAAACTAATTGGTAACATATGGAGATTGCTGAAAAAATAATTGGTCACTTTTTTAAGGCTGAAAAACTAAATGGTCACCCATTGTGATAGCTGTGGTATTTATTGGGCTAGAAAGATACATTATTTGGATAGAAATAGGTTATTAGGCTAAAATATAATTTATTTGGCTAGAATAATATGTTATTTTAGATAGAAATATATGTTATTTTGATAGAAACATAAGCTGTTTGGTTAGAAATATATTTTATTTTGATAGAAATATATGTTATTTGGTTAGAAATATATTTTTTGGTTATAAATATATGTTATTTGGTTAGAAAATATGTTATTTGGCTATGAATATATATTATTTTGCTAGGATTAATTTGTAATACATTTAAAAATAAAATTAATTTAAATTGTTTGCACCTTCTAAGTTATCATGACGGTAGGGTTAAACCTGAAAAAATAAACGCAACTAAACAGCGAACGTGTCGGCAGAAAGCCTTCGTCAGCGAACAAAACAACAGAAGATACGGTATAAAAATAAAAATAAGAAATAGCACTCAGCTGGTAAGTAGTATCTGCGGGCAGCAATAGCTACTACTTACAAGCTAAGTGCTATTTCTTATTTTTATTTATATACCGTTTTTTCATGTGTTTTGTTCGCTGACGAAGACTTTCTGCCGACACATTCGCTGTTTTGTTGCGTTTATTTTTTCAGGTTTAACCCTACTCTGTTTTGCTCATTTTATTTTGTACTAACCTGATTGCAGTCTCTCCCCTTATTACCCCATGACGGTAGGGGACGCTATTGTTTCAATTCAACGTTTCTCAAACTGTGGTGCTCATATCCAAAGGGTTTGCGAGGTTGTAGTTCAGGGGGGTATAAGGAAAAGGGATTTAAGAACAGGGGATGCATTTGCATTTACGTTTTACAAGTTATATTATACACGTTATATAATACACGTAATGTTATTCACGTTGTGTTTTACAAGTTATATTATACACGTCATATTATACACGTTATATTATACACGTTATATTATACACGTTATATTATACACGTAATGTTATTCACGTTGTGTTTTACACGTTATATTATACAAGTTATATTATACAAGTATTATTATACAAGTTATATTATACAAGTTATATTATACAAATTATATTATACACGTTATATATTACACTTTATATTATACAAGATATCTTATACATGTTATATATATGGCATCCTTCCATCTTCGTGGGACGATGGAGTAGCTATATAGTTCTACACTTTGACGAGTGACTCACTAGGCCAATCCTTGAGTGGCAATCACGGCCGCATCTCTCGCAGGAGAATGTTGAATCCCGGTAAATTCTTGACTTCCGAATTGTTCTTTTTGATTCAAGGGCCTCGTTTCGAATATCTTCTGCCTTTTTTACTCCTTCAAACACTGCTGCACGCCAGTTGGAGCGATGTTCGGCAATGAACTCCCATTCATTTATTTCAATATTGGCTTCACCCATGCTTCGTTTGCAAACGTCAATAAATCTCAGGCGTGGTCGTCCAATATGTCTTGTCCCTTCTGCCAACTCTCCATACAGCAGTATCTTTGAGATACGTCCTTCCTCCATTCTCCGTACATGACCTAACCAGCGAAGGCGTCTCTTGATTAGAAAAGAGAATATGCTAAACATGTGTGCACGTTCCAAAACCTCCACGTTAGGCACCTTGTCCTGCCAACGAATGCGCAAAATGCGACGCAGACATCTTTGATGGAAACTGTTGAGTTTCCGCTCCTGGCTGGTATATGTGGTCCACACTTCGCTACCATATATGCCTGATAGACACTTATTTTTGTCTTATCAGTTAGATTGAGATTATTCCACACCCGCTTATTCAGTTTAGCCATAGTTGCTGCTGCTTTTGCAATCCTGATATTTATCTCTTCATCAAGAGAGAAATAGAAATATTGGATCCCAGGTATATGAAATGATCAACAACCGAAAGATTATGACCCTCAATAGATATGATTGGAGGGGACGGTGCTTCTTGCATCATTACATGAGTTTTATGTGGACTAATCGAAAGTTTAAACTCTTTACAAGCGTGTGATAGACGATTAACCAGCCCCCTGCAGACCTTCTTCTGTGTGAGATGTTAAGGCGGCATCGTCAGCGAACAGCAGTTCACGAATCAGCACCTTTTTTACTTTGGTCTTTGCACGAAGGCGGGCGATATTGAACAGTCTTCCATCAGATCTTGTATGGACGTACACTCAATTTTCACGGTCACTGAAAGCAAATTGAAGGAGCGTCGAAAAGAAAATTGAAAAGAGCGTTGGTGCCAGTACACAACCCTGTTTTACTCCACTGCTAACTGGAAATGACTCAGAGACAGTGCCATTGAAAGTAACTGTGCTGTGCATGTTTTTGTGAAATGACTGTATTATTGTGAGCAGTCTTTGGGGACAACCTATTCTTTGCAGGATACTGAAAAGGCCTCTTCGACTTACCAAGTCAAATGCCTTGGTCAGGTCTATGAAGGCAATATAAAGAGGCATATGGTGTTCGCGACATTTCTCATGCATTTGGCATAGCGAAAATAACATATCTATTGTTGAGCGCCCACTCCTGAAGCCACACTGGGACTCTGGGTAGATGCGGTTCGCAAGGCTCTGCAATCGTTTAAGGGCAACCCGGGCAAAGGTCTTTCCAAATAAGCCAAGGAGAGAAATACCTCGGTAGTTATTGCAATAACTTCGGTCCCCTTTATTTTTATCCAATGTTACGATGTTGGCGTCTCTCTGGTCCTGGGGAATGTTATAGTATAAAAGTTATACTATGCACTTGTTTAATTTCTAACTGGCCATTCTTTTTCAATCAATGGAAGCCGTTTTTAATTTTTATAGCCAACACTAACAAGAATGATACGAAGCCATCATCAACAAACATGATACGAAGCCATTACTGATGAAAACACTGATGAAATTTTCCGCTCAAAGATAAAAATCGTACAGCCGCCATGTTTCACAGCCGCGCGTCGGAGATTCTCTAACACAAAATTGCAGCAGCTGGTCTCAAGGGAAACCATCACTGGGCAAGGGAGGCAAACACACCGTGTTCGGAATATCGCCAGTGAAATTAATCTTGAAGCTGGTCTTGCAGAAGCTCGTGGGTCTCCTAGGTATTGGGACGCTCACCGATCGCGCTGTCAAACAAATAATTTCACTCACGGAATTATGTGCACATCAGAAACCCAACATGAAAAGGGTGGGGGGGGGGGCAGAATTCAGTTAAAAATTGGATGCACCATACCCCGACAGATGGTCATGTGACCAAATCCCCAATGTGCCACTTAATCCCACCACAACCTGAGATACAGATTTAACGCCCAGGATGTCTGAACGGTGTAAAGTAGTTGTAAGTTTGAGAGCTGTGTATGTAGTGTGGTGTGGTAGTGTGGTGTGGTGTAATATAGTGTGCTGTAGTGTTGTGAAGTGTAGTGTGGTGTAGTGTAGTGTAGTCTGGTGTGGTGGTGTAGTGTAGTGTGGTGTAGTGTAGTGTGGTGTGGTGTTGAATGGTAAAGTGTTATGTAGTGTTGTGTGGTGTGGTGGAGAGTGGTGTGGTGGTGTGGTGTAGTGTAGTGTTGTATAGTGTAGTGTGGTGTTGAATGGTGCAGTGTTATGTAGTGTTGTGTGGTGTGGTGGAGAGTGGTGTGGTGTAGTGTAGTGTAATGAAGGCCCGTGATGATTTAGGGAGGGGGGGTGAAGTATGCGGTAACACCGGGTACCTTCACCAACAAAAAAAACCTTTTTTCTTCTTTTCGGGGAGAAAAGAGTTCATTGGGGAGAAGAGAGTATATTGGGGAGAAAAGAGTTTATTGGGGAGAAGAGAGTATATTGGGGAGAAAAGAGTTTATTGGGGAGAAGAGAGTATATTGGGGAGAAAAGAGTTTATTGGGGAGAAGAGAGTATATTGGGGAGAAAAGAGTTCATTGGGGAGAAGAGAGTATATTGGGGAGAAAAGAGTTTATTGGGGAGAAGAGAGTATATTGGGGAGAAAAGAGTTCATTGGGGAGAAGAGAGTATATTGGGGAGAAAAGAGTTTATTGGGGAGAAGAGAGTATATTGGGGAGAAAAGAGTTTATTGGGGAGAAAAGAGTATATTGGGGAGAAAAGAGTTTATTGGGGAGAAAGAGTTCATTGGGGAGAAGAGAGTATATTGGGGAGAAAAGAGTTTATTGCGGAGATGAGAGTATATTGGGGAGAAAAGAGTTCATTGGGGAGAAGAGAGTATATTGGGGAGAAAAGAGTTCATTGGGGAGAAGAGAGTATATTGGGGAGAAAAGAGTTCATTGGGGAGAAGAGAGTATATTGGGGAGAAAAGAGTTTATTGGGGAGAAGAGAGTATATTGGGGAGAAAAGAGTTCATTGGGGAGAAAGAGTTTATTGGGGAGAAAGAGTTCATTGGGGAGAAGAGAGTATATTGGGAGAAAAGAGTTTATTGGGGAGAAAGAGTTCATTGGGGAGAAGAGAGTATATTGGGGAGAAAAGAGTTTATTGGGGAGAAGAGAGTATAATGGGGAGAAAATAGTTTATTGGCGAGAAAGAGTTTATTGGGGAGAAGAGAGTATATTGGGGAGAAAAGAGTTCATTGGGGAGAAAGAGTTTATTGGGGAGAAGAGAGTATATTGGGGAGAAAAGAGTTTATTGGGGAGAAAGAGTTTATTGGGGAGAAGAGAGTATATTGGGGAGAAAAGAGTTTATTGGGGAGAAAGAGTTTATTGGGGAGAAGAGAGTATATTGGGGAGAAAAGAGTTTATTGGGGAGAAAGAGTTTATTGGGGAGAAGAGAGTATATTGGGGAGAAAAGAGTTTATTGGGGAGAAAGAGTTTATTGGGGAGAAGAGAGTATATTGGGGAGAAAAGAGTTTATTGGGGAGAAAGAGTTTATTGGGGAGAAGAGAGTATATTTGGGAGAAAAGAGTTTATTGGGGAGAAAAGAGTTTATTGGGTTGATGGATATCATTTCCGCTTTCAGATTATTTGTTGTTGTCATGGATTGGCTGAGTAAACATGGATCGGATGACGTCCCCGTGAATTGAGATGGAATAAATTATTCAGAGTAAAAGTATACATTTTATTTTAAAAACTATATCATTGGGTCTATTTTAATGAACTCTATTTAACTTACTGGAATCGAGTTTAGAAACAACAAACATGATTTTGGAACCAGCTCAAAGTGGTAAAAGTAGGCGGCTACCACGGGCAAGCTACTCTGTTTTACACAAAATTTGAACGCAGCCTATGAAGAGATTGTAGCCTTTTTTACGTAAGATGCAAAGTTACCCGAAATCACCGCGCAGGCAAAAAATTTTTTGTTCGAAAGGAAATTAGTTCAATGGAGATTAAATTTAAAAAAAAAAAAAGTAAAGGGAAGGTTCTATTGAGAAATGGTAAAAATAAGAATCAAGTTATTTTTTCTATTCACCCCCCCCCCCAATATTTTTCTGTTTGAACAAACTTCCTGTGGAACAACATCCCTTCGTACAAATTGGTTGCTTACTAATTGGTTCCCACAATGCCTTTGTTGAATGTAGTGTTCTATTGTTGAATTAATGTTCTATTGTTAAATGTAATGTTCCATTGTTGAATGTAGTGTTCTATTGTTGAATGTAATGTTCTATTGTTGAATGTAATGTTCTATTGTTGAATGTAATGTTCTATTGTTAAATGTAATGTTCTATTGTTAAGTGTAATATTCTAGTTTTGAATGGAAATTTCCAATGTTGTATGGAATGTTCCATTGTTGAATGCAATGTTCTATTGTTGAATGTAATGTTCCATTGTAAACTGTAATGTTCCATTAGATGAATGTAATGTTCTATTGTTGAATGCAATGTTCTATTGATGAATTTAATGTTCTATTAATGAATGTAATTTTCCAATGTTGAATGGAATGTTCCATTGTTGAATGCAATGTTCTATTGTTGAATGTAATGTTCCATTGTAAACTGTAATGTTCCATTAGATGAATGTAATGTTCTATTCTTGAATGCAATGTTCTATTGATGAATTTAATGTTCTATTAATGAATGTAATTTTCCATTGTTGGATGTAATGTTATATTGTTGAATGCAATGTTCCGTTTTTTTAATGTAATGTTATATTGTAGGCCTATATATTTTTCCCTACCGTAAATAGTCAAGCTTCCCTTTTCTTACTAGTAAAACAAACTTTGTAATTTCAAATCATATGTGAACTCATAAGACCATTATTAAATAGACGGACAGGTAGACAGACTGACGGATAGAAAGACTGATCGATGGATGGATGTATAGGTAGGTAGATAGAAAGAAAGTACACTGAGCATCGCAAAAGGTCAAAGTTTTCACCCCAGTGTTTAAATGAGTTAAGTGTCTGATGGTGGCAGCCAAAAGGTCAACAGATCCAGACTCTGATAGGGTGTGATGGTGTGGACACTGTTGGCGTCTGGCATGTCCAAGCTGTTGGGGTTGAGGGCTTGGGGGGTGGGGTAGAATTGGTTTGGTTTCCTACAAACATTTGTGTAGGGACCTAGGGCCGTGTGGAAGTGGGACCTAGGGCCATGTGGAAATGGGACCTAGGGCCGTGTGGAAGTGGAATCTAGGGCCGCGTGGAAGTGGGACCTAGGACATCTCGAAGTGGGACCTAGGGCCATGTGGAAGTGTGACCTAGGGCCGTGTGGAAGTGGGACCTAGGGCCGTTTGGAAGTGGGTCCTAGGGCCGTGTGGAAGTGGGACCTAGGGCCGTTTGGAAGTGGGTCCTAGGGCCGGGTGGAAGTGGGACCTAGGGCCGTGTGGAAGTGGTACCTAGGGCCGTCTGGAAGTGGGACCTAGGGCCGTGTGGAAGTGGGACCTAGGGCCGTTTGGAAGTGGGACCTAGGGCCGTGTGGAAGTGGGACCTAGGGCCGTTTGGAAGTGGGTCCTAGGGCCGTGTGGAAGTGGGACCTAGGGCCGTTTGGAAGTGGGTCCTAGGGCCGTGTGGAAGTGGGACCTAGGGCCGTGTGGAAGTGGTACCTAGGGCCGTCTCGAAGTGGGACCTAAGGCCGTGTGGAAGTGGGACCTAGGGCCGTTTGGAAGTGGGACCTAAGGCCGTGTGGAAGTGGGACCTAGGGCCGTGTGGAAGTGGGACCTAGGGCCTTGTGGAGGTGGGGCCTACCAGGGTCCGTGGGTCCTTTTTGATTACAGTAGGAATTAAAGTACACATGCAAGAGCTCCCGTGATTATAAAACTACAGTGAAGATAGTTTGGTACCTATGTTGGAGACCAAATATCTGTGTTTATTCAATACGCTCAAAAAGTTGAAGGTTGGGGTAGGGACAGCTTTAGGTAGCGGATGGGGGACAACTTGAGGTTGTTAGGTGGTGAATGGGGGACACGGTTTCAAGAAGGCTAAAAATTAAACGTCTTCTCATTGTAAATAACGGATCTGTTTACGGTATTTTTTTTACCAGTAATATTTCTCGTTGTTAGAATGAGTTTGATTGGCTCCGTCCTTCCAGTGAAGGGTCCAATGATGCGGAGCCACGTCATGGTACACACGACACCGGGAGAATCCAGAATAGTCTGCTTTAAGGGACGGTGTTGGTTGAATGGGCGAAACGGAAGTTCGTTAGGAAGGAAAATGTACTTCAATAAATGAAGAGATTGCTAGGTCATTGGTCAGTCGTGGTCAGGAGAGTGGGACTTTAAAGTACATTGACATGTTTTGTAGACTACAAAGCACCACCAGGGCTGTGCAAGCAGTCCTCCTCTACACTGTTTATCAGCGGGTTTATTTAATCTGGGGCGCCACCCTGGAGGGGGGGGCAAATATTTGTTAAAAAGGGTGCACAAATAAAACCCATTTATTTTTTACGGAAAGAAACTGAGAATGCGCTGGTAATTTTAATAAAATGGGTTTATATATCTATCTATAATAGGGTGCGCAATGAAAACGTTTGAAAGCCCCTGAATTCTCCCGAGTCGATACCGTCCACATAAATATGTGGCTCAACTCACGGGTATAGAGGCGGGGGCAGTGTATCAAACTGTGACGTGACGCGATAATCTCACCACACAGCAAACACAAACATGGCAATTAAAGCTAAATTATAGCCTCATAACCAAACGGTTCACTGTTAGAAGCGTATTTTTTTTTTCTTCGTGGAACTGTCCAAATCCTCCAAGGTACGAATGACTCGTACTTGTATTCAGCAACAGAGTAAACACGAATAGGAAGGTTTATCAGTACACATTCATACGGTTGATACAAATATAAGCTTCAATTAAATAATTAACAAAGTTACGGTAGCATTAATTTCATTCAATGACGCATCTAGGATTAGGGCCCCCTTGGCCCGGCCAAGCTTTTTGCCGCCCCTCTACGACAGCCCCCTCCCCCCCCCCCAAATAAAACAACAACAAATAACAACTTTTTGCGATAATCATGAAGTCAGTTCGTCAGTACAAAAAAGATGGATGACGTAAATACAAGGTAAAGTCTTAAAAAGCTTCAATTAAATAATAAACAAAGTTACGGTAGCATCAATTTCATTCAATGACGCATCTAGGATTAGGGCCCCCTTGGCCCGGCCAAGCTTTTTGCCGCCCCCCTACGACAGCCCCCCCCCCCCCCCCCAAATAAAACAACAACAAATAACAACTTTTTGCGATAATCATGAAGTCAGTTCGTCAGTACAAAAAAGATGGATGACGTAAATACAAGGTAAAGTCTTAAATTAAATACTCTTTCACTGCGTCAGCGAGGTTACGCCAGAAGTGCTGCCCATCACAGTAACAAACCATGACGTCAGCGAGGCTACACCAGAAGTGCTGCCAATCACATAACCAATCATGACATCAGTGAGGCTAAGCCAGAAGTGCTGCCCATCACAGTAACAAATCATGACGTCAGCGAGGCTACACCAGAAGTGCTGCCCATCATAGTAACACACCATGACGTCAGCGAGGCTATACCAGAAGTGCTGCCCATCACAGTAACAGACCATGCCGTCAGCGAGGCTACACCAGGAGCGCCGCGCCTCCCAGCAACAAAATAGGTCATCACTAGTCCCCTCCCACGCACCAAAATAGGTCATCACTAGTCCCCTCCCACGCACCAAAATAGGTCATCACTAGTCCCCTCCCACGCACCAAACAAATTCAGATGGTAAAAAACATCCGCTGCCCCTGGACCCACGGGCGCCTCACGGTTGGCCGGTTTACTTTGAATTTCCGGGAAAATCTCGGATAGGATCTTCCGGCCCAGTTACGACCTTCCGGCCCATTTTAGACTCGGTAACGAGGTTCATTTCTGCTACCGTCTTGTCACCTCCAGTGGAAAGGAGAAGAGCCTGTGCTGTTAGGGGGACCCGATATAACCTAATTCAAGAACCGATAGACTCTGACACGTTACTTCTAGGACTGATCGAGGTTTGTGGTTAGCATATGGTAAAAACATATTCTCTTCATTCAGAAAGTAAATCATATATTTTTTTTAAAGTTACAATAACTTAGGTGCCAGTCCACGGACCTCATCTTTGGGAAACACTGGTATAGTACTGCTGTTTCCAATGGTCCGACACTATATGGCACCCTTTATTAATGAATCACCACAGCGCCACCTTCCTGAAGAATCGCCTCTGGCACTTTTTACTAATGAATCACCACAGCGCCACCTTCCTGAAGAATCGCCTCTGGCACTTTTCACTAATGAATCACCACAGCGCCACCTTCCTGAAGAATCGCCTCTGGCACTTTTCACTAATGAATCACCACAGCGCCACCTTCCTGAAGAATCGCCTCTGGCACTTTTCATTAATGAATCACCACAGGTCCACCTTCCTGAAGAATCGCCTCTGGCACTTTTCATTAATGAATCACCACAGGTCCACCTTCCTGAAGAATCGCCTCTGGCACTTTTCATTGATGAATCACCACCGGGCCACGTAGCTGAAAAATAGCCCCCGTGTCACCTGCTGAATGATTCGCCCCTGGCGAGTGTCAGTTTTATGAACGCTATCAAGACTTCAATCACGTGACCTGTTCGCCATGATCTATGAGCAGACGGAAGGCGGTGTCCAGGAACATGGTACACCAAGATAAAAATGTCGGCAGTTTTAATTTGACTTATTGCCCCACTGGACTCTTCCCCCCCTTCCATTAGATATCTTATCTCAAGGTCTCAAGACTTCTTACGTGAAATCTGCCCCACTGGACTCTTCCCCCCCCCCCTTCAATTAGATATCTTATCTCAAGGTCTCAAGACTTCTTACGTGAAATCTGCCCCACTGGACTCTTCCCCCCTTTCCATTAGATATCTTATCTCAAGGTCTCAAGATTTCTTACGTGAAATCTGCCCCACTGGACTCTTCCCCCCTTTCCATTAGATATCTTATCTCAAGGTCTCAAGACTTCTTACGTGAAATCTGCCCCACTGGACTCTTCCCCGCTTTCCATTAGATATCTTATCTCAAGGTCTCAAGACTTCTTACGTGAAATCTGTTACTTTAAATCCATAACTTGCGTGCTTTTTCCAACAGAGATATCGGGTCAGAGGTCAAGGTTGTGCTCATAACAAATATGGGGGTGGAAAAGAATTAATTCATCTTGATATTTGTTTGTTGAAGAATTAGTGAAGGGATAACGGTTGATGCATGATTAAATTTTTTTTAATTGTTTTTTTTTCCATGAACTCAAATGATTTAGGAGGAATCTTTGTTTTTATTTATCAACTCTTACGAAACGGAGGAGGAATTAGTGCAAGCGTGTGTCTCTGTTAATTCTTACAATGTGGGGGAGGAATCATTGTGTGTGTTATTAAATCTTAAGATATGGGGGAGGAGTCATTGTGTGTGTTGTTAAATCTTAAGATATGGGGAAGAGTCATTGTGTGTATTGTTAAATCTTACGATATTGGGGGAGGAGTCATTGTGTGTGTTGTTAAATCTTAAGATATGGGGGGAGGAGTCATTGTGTGTGTCCTTAAATCTTAAGATATGCGGGAGGAGTCATTGTGTATGTGTACGATATGGGGGAGGATTCCCTTAACATAACAGTGAAAGGTGCTATACAACTTAAATTACAACCGATAGAAATCTCTTTTTAAAAAAAGTGCACCATTTTAAAGCATTGGTGGGAATATCCCAAGAGCGTACATTTCATCACAATTTAGAATTCGGTCCACACGAAACCGTTGGGCCCTGTCCTTTACAGGAATGCTCACTTAAACATCACAGGCTTTCATTTCGTCACTGCCAATAGGGGGACATAAAGTAAGTTGAAAACAGAGCTAGTCATGTCTTTTAAATGAAAGAAACAAACGTCAATTTCAGCTTCAGTCTTTTACATCCGGTGTCAGTTGATTGCTCTACGTGGCAAGCAGTTGAACTTGTCAGTTGATTGCTCTACGTGGCAAGCAGTTGAACTTGTCAGTTGATTGCTCTACGTGGCAAGCAGTTGAACTTGTCAGTTGATTGATCTACGTGGCAAGCATAATAAGCCGATTAGAAATGTGTAATCCCATGAGAATCTTCTCGATACTTTTGACAGACATCGGTTTTGCTCTACTTGCATTAAAAATTGATAGTTTGATTCCCCCCCCCCCCCAAACACAACCTACGGGCCCCCTAAATATCATTTCAGGGGGCCTCTGAAACTGCAGGGTTGCAAGGCCTACGCGACGACTCTGATGCAATTGTCTGTTTGTGACAGCTCCAATCTTCTCTGTTTGTGACAGCTCCAATCTTCTCTGTTTGTGACAGCTCCAATGTTCTCTGTTTGTGACAGCTCCAATCTTCTCTGTTTGTGACAGCTCCAATCTTCTCTGTTTGTGACAGCTCCGATCTTCTCTGTTTGTGACAGCTCAAATCTTCTCCGTTTCTGACAGCTTCAGTCTTCTCTGTTTGTGACAGCTCATATCTTCTCTATTTGTGACAGCTCCAATCTTCTCCGTTTGTGACAGTTTCAGTCTTCACTGTTTGTGACAGCTCCAATCTTCTCCGTTTGTGACAGCTCCAATCTTCTCTGTTTATGACAGCTCCAATCTTCTCCGTTTGTGACAGCTTCAGTCTTCTCCTTTTGTGACAGCTCCAATCGTCTCTGTTTGTGACAGCTCCAATCTTCTCCGTTTGTGACAGTTTCAGTATTCGCTGTTTGTGACAGCTCCAATCTTCTCCGTTTGTGACAGCTCCAATCTTCTCTGTTTGTGACAGCGTCAATCTTGTTTGCTTGTGAGAGCTCCTTTCTTCTCTTCCACTTGGAACTCTGCCTGGAGATCGACACAGCAACCTAAATATTAAATAAATGACCACAGAGAGATACACAGCAGAACACACAACAAGATACACAGCACGATACACAGCACGATACCCAGCAAGTTACACAGAAAGATACACATCAAGGTACACAGCAAGGTACACAGCAAGGTAAACAGCAAGGTACACAGCAAGGTACACAGAAAGATACACATCAAGGTACGCAGCAAGGTACACAGCAAGGTACACAGCAAGGTAC
The DNA here is from genome assembly GCA_964033795.1 of Lymnaea stagnalis. Taxonomy (NCBI): domain Eukaryota; kingdom Metazoa; phylum Mollusca; class Gastropoda; family Lymnaeidae; genus Lymnaea; species Lymnaea stagnalis. The sequence goes on from CAXITT010000359.1 coordinate 606,536, forward strand.
ACAGCAAGGTACACAGCAAGATTCACAGCAAGATACACAGCAAGATACACAGCAAGGTACACAGCAAGGTACACAGCAAGATTCTCAGAAAGATACACAGCAAGATTCACAGCAAGATACACATCAAGATACACAGCCACCCAACCCAACTATTTCAGCAGCACCAGTGCCGATCTCACTAAAAGACGTGTCGTCTGCCATTTAAGCACCACAGAGTCAGAGAGACCCACGCGATGCATCGTTAAAGGGAAATCACCGCCAAGAGGAAATGTTTGGTAACGACTTGCGTGCCAGGAGCGTCGATTCAAGACACGTGGCCCGTCACCCTCATACCATAGACTGGCGTTGACCGGTTTGACGGGCAAAGAACTGTCTTTGCGGAGACCAATTTGGTCAATTTGTTAAGCCGGAAGGAGTACAGTGCGTACCATAAATGTTGCTATCCTCTTTTGACGTTCTTGGTAGTTCTGATTGTGACCAGGGCTCAAACAGAAGTCGCCATTTTATATTTCCTATTTTCCTTTTACTCGGTGGCACTGTTCCCTTTAAGCTATCTCAAAGACGCTGCACAGCAGTTTTGAGTACCGCGCATGCAAATTTCCATGCAAGTGAGTGGGCGGTAAAATTTTGCGCACAAAAAAATTGAAGCTGTAAAACTTTGCACACAACTGTAAGATTTTGCACACGAACCAACACATTTTCGAGGGAACATTGCCCGGTGACCTTAATCTCGTTGAACCCTTGAGTCCGTTGTTTGATCGAATTATTTAGAACCAGTATTATTAATAATTTTAAAAACAAAATTAAGTTTTGAACTTAATTCAGCTAGGAATCAAAACTCTTATCTTGAAGAAAAACAAATCAATAAAAAAAAAAAAAAAAAAAAAAAAAAAAAAAAAAAAAAAAAAAAAGAAAGAAAAAAAAAGTATAAAAAAAAAAAAAGGAAAAAAAAGCAAAAAAAGAAAAAAAAAAAAATGTGTTCCAAAAATGGGCTTTAAAAAATTTAATTTTTAAAAAATAAAACCCCCCCCCCCCCTTTTCCCCTTTTTTTTTTGTAAAGGGTAAGTAGCTTTTATTTCCATAAAATGCAACACTATCGTTGTCTCTCTTAAAAAAATAAAAAAAAAAAAAAAATTTTACAAAAAAAAGCAAAAAAAAAAATAAAATATAAAAAATAAAAAACCCCCCCCCCCCTTTTCCCCTTTTTTTTTTGTAAAGGGTAAGTAGCTTTTATTTCCATAAAATGCAACACTATCGTTGTCTCTCTTAGCGTTAGATCGACTAAGATCGTAAATCATGTTGTTTGAAATTCAAACTCGAATTCATAATGGCTTACAAACCGATGTGTTGGCAATAGGACGGTTGCGCAATGCATCATGGGTACCTCTTGCGGGGATCTCAAGGTTCTCAAGTCTGTGGAGAAAAGTTCCAATTAAACAACTCCTCAACACAACGTGTTTCGTATAAATACTGTATGAAACGTGACACCGAGCTTAAAATTTGACAGAACGTGGAGACAGGTAACGCACTTTATAAGAATCCTAATCAGTGCTGCCCCCACACCCCACCCCAAAGGCTCGCAACCTCACATTCCCCCCCCCCCCCCCCACTATATTGATATTCCAATGACCCAATCACTTCTACTCCGCAGATTTATTTCACCAAGTCTAGTATTTCAGAAAAAAAACAAAGAAAATATTACGCACCAAACGCACTTGCGATAATAAAAAAAAAAAAAAAGAATCTCATTGAACGCAGTTATTGGGAATTTTATTTCGTGACATTAGTGTCCTCATATTTCCTTCATCTTTTTCTTGAAAATCAGAAGAAAAAAAATGGATTCTTGAGGTTTGTGATTGGGGGTGGGGTTGAAAATTTAACAGAATGTGTTGTCACCGAAAACGAGTCTATATGCCGCGTTTCAGCTTGATAGGTTTACGGGAAGTGGGTCAATTAGCCGTCCCAAGATTTTTGTCCTATACACAAAAAAAGAAGCGAAGTCTCTAGAGCTTGGTGGTGCGTGCGTCATCTCTACTGCAGTGCCAAGTGGTGTGCACGTTGTCTCGTACCCTAATCCAAGATTTGAGAAGGCGAATGAATGTAACAAAAGCAATGAAACCGTTTACTCGAGGATCGATTACACCCACGGACGTAAGCTTCTCGTTTTCTATTTTCCGGTCGCATTGTCTCGGTTAACATTTAGGCCGACAGGAGAAGGATGGATTTGGAGTGATCTATGTTGGCCTGAGTTCTTACGCGACTTACGGAAATGCTGGTTTTAATTTTTGAAAGTGAAAACACACAAATAAATTTAACTTTTTTTTGTGTGTTGTTGTTCTCATTCCGCCTAAAAAGATTGTATTGTTCCTGTTTGTAGATAAGAACCTTGTATATATTGTTATGCGTTCTAAGGCATGACTTGTCTTTAGGTAAACGTGTTAAGGGAAGGGAAAATGTGTTGTGAAGGACGAGGTGACTAGAGGGTGGATTGAGGGGGGGGGGGCAGGTGAGAAAGTAACTGGAGAGAAAGTGTATGTTAGGTATGTTAGATGAAATAGAGAGTGTGAGAGAGACTTAGGGTGGGTGGGTGTGTGTGAGAGAAAGAGACAGGGGATAGGAGCGTTTGTTGGCGCAGGATGAAGACGTTTCATAGAAATGTTAGAGGTAAGGTCAAAGGCTATACAGTGTAAGGTTAAAAGGTAAAGTTCGAGGATATGTAAGGTCTTGTCTTATATACGGCAGGGAGATAGGAAGAGAGGGTTTAGGGTCAGAGCGAGGCTTAAGTTAGGAGAGTATATAGGGGATTAACATGCTGGTTGGTGCAGGAAGAAGTGAAGAGGGGTGGGGGAGGCACACTGGATGGTTATGGATTTTGAGGCAGGAAAACTAATTTTTAGGAAAAGACAGCCTCTCTTGTTTTGTCTTGTCTGCCGAAGAAGGCTTTTAGCCGAAACGATCTCCTTTCATTGCCATGTCTTNAAAGTTCGAGGATATGTAAGGTCTTGTCTTATATACGGCAGGGAGACCGGAAGAGAGGGTTTAGGGTCAGAGCGAGGCTTAAGTTAGGAGAGTATATAGGGGATTAACATGCTGGTTGGTGCAGGAAGAAGTGAAGAGGGGTGGGGGAGGCACACTGGATGGTTATGGATTTTGAGGCAGGAAAACTAATTTTTAGGAAAAGACAGCCTCTCTTGTTTTGTCTTGTCTGCCGAAGAAGGCTTTTAGCCGAAACGATCTCCTTTCATTGCCATGTCTTTTCATTTGAAGCATCAACGTGCTCTGTTCTAGTCTTTGCTACACACGGACGTTGCAATAATCCACACCACATAAACAGCTCACAATTTATTCTCCATATGCAGTAACGTGTATGCCATGCTAAATTAGTCGGGGTTTGCACTGAAAGCTGAGCTAGACCATACTTATGTGAATCTCAATCCCGCTAATCCTTTAATCCACCATGAAAACGATTTTTCTATACTCCATAGTCAACTGACCTCAACAACACGGACAACACTTCGACCTTCTGGATAATACTAAAAGTGTAAAAAAAAAAGATAATTAAATAGTAAATAGATAACATTTCAGTTTATTCCGTACATGCACACTAACCTTTGACCTAGAGCTGAATTAATCTCAGACCCATCGCTCCACCAATCTCCTATAACCAAATTAAGTCAACAAAAACAATCCCATTTCAGTGGTTGTCATTGCCGATTGTGTCATCCTGTCAACCGACTCCCCCACCCCCACTGGCATACAGCCCTCGACCGTAGGCTCATTTTTTTGCCCTCTGATTATTGTTTGTTTATGGATACCGGGGCCAAACCTTGAGCACACACACCTCTCTGCCTCACGGACATTCGAGGGTGGGGGGAAGGGGGGGGGAGGGGGCGCATATCTGTAAAAGATGACCGAGGACTTGGGGGGTGGAGAAAGGCGGGGGCTAATCAGGGAGGCAGGTCAACAGGGAAAGTGGTCTGCACAGATGAGCGCTGAAGGCCTTATGTGACGACTAGATATGACAATAATGACATCATTGTGTACACCGACTTATCAACTCATCGTTGCTCTCCTCCCACGCACAAACACCATGTCGGGGACAGGTGAAGGGCTGTACGTACACTCAATTAAACCTAATGTGTCCAAGGGTTGACAGACATGAGAGAGTGCCTAAGAGGTTTATTGTGGTCATAATTATTAATGTTCAAAATGTGTGATTGCTAACAAATGGATGATGATGAGAGTACCTATGAAAATGAACCATCAGTTCACAGAACTGTCAGTGATATCACTTTCTATAATGACTCAACAGTTTTAATCACCACAGTCACCAGCTTAGGAAGGATGGGGCGGAAAAGGGCGGTCAGCTACGGGTGGCTCCCTTTTGTTCCAGATATTTGAAGGACGGTATTCGGACATCTGCAGGGCTGTTTTGTTGAATTTTTAAAAAAAAATTAAAAAAAATTTTTTTTTTGGGGGGGGGGG
>CAXITT010000359.1:611205-629558 GCA_964033795.1 Lymnaea stagnalis
TGTGAAGCTGTACATTTTGTGAAGCTGTACATTTTGTAAAGCTGTACATTCTGTGAAGCTGTACATTTTGTGAAGCTGTACATTTTGTAAAGCTGTACATTCTGTGAAGCTGTACATTTTGTGAAGCTGTACATTTTGTAAAGCTGTACATTCTGTGAAGCTGTACATTTTGTGAAGCTGTACATTTTGTTGTTAAAATGCACTCTGCTTCAACGGAAGCTATTCCTTTGTGTGTGCCTCGTATCCACTTTGAAATATTTGAACGCCCTTGGTCAAATGAGACGCCACATACTTTTTTGCTAGATTACCCCATACGACCACCCACCCTCCTTGTTTTACCCCTTTAAAAAAAAAAGTATTTTTTTTTTTTTAAACATGGCATTAGTCCCTAATGTTGGATCTGTTGCATCGTGTGAACCAGAGTTTATACACACAGGAGCGATTGCGTAATTTTTTATTTTTTTTTGCGAACTACGGCTGCAATGGCTTTATTCTTTGTCAAATTTCGCATGATTTAGACCAGTGGTTCTCAACTGCCCTAATGCCGCGACCCATTTATACAGTTCGTCATGTTTGGGTGACCCCCAAACATAAAAGTATTTTCATTGCTACTTCATAAATATGTGTATTCCGAAAGTCATAGGCGACCCTAGTGTAAGGGTTGGTCAACCCCCAAAGGGATCGCGACCCACAGGTTGAGGACCGTTGACTTAGACTATAAGTTGTTCTCAAGAACATTATCTCAGCATCAAAAAATAATAATAAATAAAGAGTGAATTTTATTTTTAAACTAAAAAGTATAAGAATCCATTGTATGAATATCAATTTATAACACGTGAAATGTCACATTGACATATAACATTGACATATCACATTGACATATCACATTGACATATCACATTGACATATCACATGACATATCACGTGACATATCACATTGGCATATCACATTGACATATCACATTGACATATCACATTGACATATCACATTCACATATCACATTCACATATCACATATCACATTCACATATCACATATCATGTTCACATATCACATTCACATATCACATATCACATTCACATATCAGATTCATATATCACATTCACATATCACATTCACATATCACATTCACATATCACATTCACATATCACATTCACACATCACATTCACATATCACATTCACATATCACATATCACATTCACATATCACATTCACATATCACATTCACATATCACATTCACATATCACATTCACATATCACATTCACATATCACATTCACATATCACATTCACATATCACATTCACATATCACATTCACATATCACATATCACATTCACATATCACATTCACATATCACATACCTCATTAAAAATGTGACTAGCCCCCTTACCTCTCGGGGAAATTCCTTTCATTGGCGAAAGAGGTTAAATCGAAATACGTGGTCTCTGGCCGGCCATATGTCAGGCCGACATCTTTTAGCACAATTGTATGTAACGCATTCATTATCTCCCTTCTCAAGATGGTAATGCGTTGTCGGCCATAAACCTTACAACTGGTTTCATTCAAAACTGTATCAGGGCTGAAAGGAGAGAGCGAGTACCGCGGTCTGAACATGGAGATCAGCTCCTTGAATTCCCCGTAGTTCGGCTGTTAACACTGCCAACCGCTTCACTGAAACAAAAAAAGCGCAATGTCTCCAATTCAAGACTTGGTCTTGTAATCATTGGATAATGGCTCATTCTGTATCTATTATTTTTTTTTAAAGGAGAAATCCTATATTTTTGCGATCAGGTCAAGCTATTTATTCCCTGGGTCATAGTATGGTCGCTTTCTGTTCCAGGATGCATTTTCTGCATAATAATATGGCTGTTTTCTGTGAAGGATGCCTAACGTATGTCCCAGTAGGAGACCAATTTGCAATGCCATGGCTGCACTATGGCAGTACCATTCAATGATGTATCTAAACTATGTCACAGCATGGCTGCACTATGGCAGTACTATTCAATGATGTATCTAAACCATGTCACAGCATGGCTGCACTATGTCAGTACTATTCAATGATGTATCTAAACCAAGTCACAGCATGGCTGCACTATGGCAGTACTATTCAATGATGTATCTAAACCATGTCACAGCATGGCTGCACTAAGGCAGAACTATTCAATGATGTATCTAAACCATGTCACAGCATGGCTGCACTATGGCAGTACTATTCAATGATGTATCTAAACCATGTCACAGCATGGCTGCACTAAGGCAGAACTATTCAATGATGTATCTAAACCATGTCACAGCATGGCTGCACTATGGCAGTACTATTCAATGATGTATCTAAACCATGTCACAGCATGGCTGCACTAAGGCAGAACTATTCAATGATGTATCTAAACTATGTCACAGCATGGCTGCACTGTGACAGTGCTATATGATCATGTATATATATATAAACTATGTCACAGCATGGCTGCACTGTGACAGTACTATATGATGATGTATCTAACTAGACTATGCCACAGCATGGCTGCACTGTGACAGTACTATATTATGATGTATCTATATAAACAATGTCACAGCATGGCTGCACTAATTATTGCTACGTCAACACTATGGGATACCACAGCTGCCGAAGGGTGGACAAGAAATCTAAAAACCAATGGAAAAAGTGGCTCCGAATAGCATGGAAGACAGGGCGATACAGTCTCTCAACCTGTGGTTTCGTTTTAGGGGGATCAGAGTCCGAGATTGTCGCAATGCACACAAGGAATCGAGCACTAATTATTACTACGTCAACACTATGGGATACCACAGCTGCCGAAGGGTGGACAAGAAATCTAAAAACCAATGGAAAAAGTGGCTCCGAATAGCATGGAAGACAGGGCGATACAGTCTCTCAACCTGTGGTTTCGTTTTAGGGGGATCAGAGTCCGAGATTGTCGCAATGCACACAAGGAATCGAGCACTAATTATTACTACGTCAACACTATGGGATACCACAGCTGCCGAAGGGTGGACAAGAAATCTAAAAACCAATGGAAAAAGTGGCTCCGAATAGCATGGAAGACAGGGCGATACAGTCTCTCAACCTGTGGTTTCGTTTTAGGGGGATCAGAGTCCAAGATTGTCGCAATGCACACAAGGAATCGAGCACTAATTATTACTACGTCCACACTATGGGATACCACAGCTGCCGAAGGGTGGACAAGAAATTTAAAAACCAATGGAAAAAATGTATAAAATCTATCAGAACATTTTGTAAATATGACAAGAGATCTGTTAGAGATTTCAACATCACAGCCTAGCACCGTCGGCCTGCACTTAGCACTGTGGAACTACATTCCCTCAAAATGTATTCATAACACACAATGCAATGATTTTAAAAAAAAATTATACACCTTTCTTTCTTTAATATTTGCCCACAACAATTGAATACTGTGATGAATGGTCCACAATGTCAGTGGTCATCGCCATTCATCTCATGTGTGAAGAAACTACAAATCTATTTGCAATGGTGGAGCTGTGCACTTCATGGTTCCAGCCGGTTAGCGGGAACTTCGGAGAAGCACGCCGTTCCGATCAATGCTGTATGATACTAAAAGAGTGTATGAATGAGGTGAACCGTAGATGATAATCGTGACAATGTATTTAAACACGCCGACCAGGTGGATCAAGCTTGACTGGAACACTTTACATGTCAGTCGAAAATAAATTATTTATTCAGCATTTTTTACATCATCTATAACCTTTCTTTCTCTGAGTGCATGAGCACTTGGATTTCTTTTTTTGTTGTTTTTTGTTTTTTGTTGCGCACACTATTCAACTAATGCCAAAAAAAAAAAAATTATGTGGCAGTTAACAACGTCCACTAATTCAAGTCACTGGAGACGCCACTGTAGACGAGATATTTGCGTTCAGCTGTCCTTGTTGGACTCGATAAATGAACGGGTCCAACAAGGACAGCTCAACCCAAATATCTCGTGATAAATGTACACTATGCATAATAACAGTGTAAATGTTCCAACACTGCTCTTGAAACGAAAAAAAAAATATTAGAAGAAAACAAATAACACGGCTATTTCGCGTTAATTTTATTTACAACAATGCGGCTCAAGAGATCGACCGATGTCAGGCTTACTGCTCAGACCGGAAGTGACCCTTTATAAGAAATAATTGAAAGGAACAATCGGCTCGGTAAGAAGCTGTTAAAGCAATACCAGCTCTGTCTCCTGGCTCAGTAAGAAGCTGTTAAAATAAATACCAGCTCTGTCTCCTGGCTCAGTAAGAAGCTGTTAAATCAATGTCAGCTCTGTCTCGTGGGTTCATCATGTTCAATCCTGGGATTAAATTGTGTGTCAAAGACCGTGAAACATGAAACAGCGGTCATGCCAGGTAATGATTTGTCTTTGTCTCGATTACGACGTCCGAGCGTGATTTGTTGTTGTTGGTGTTGTTGTTGTTGTTGTTGTTGTTGTTGTTGTTTAGTTTGAGTGAGCTATTGTTCAGGGTGGATTTTGTTGTTGAAATGTATTTTGAAACAACTCGACCTGAGCGTTGTCCGCCTGTTTCAAGAGCGTTGTCCGCCTGTTTCAAGAGCGTTGTCCGCCTGTTTCATGAGCGTTGCCCGTCTGTTTTATGAGCGTTGTCCGCCTGTTTCATGAGCGTTGTACGCCTGTTTCATGAGAGTTGTCCGCCTGTTTCATGAGAGTTGTCCGCCTGTTGTATGAGCGTTGTCCGCCTGTTTCATGAGCGTTGTCCGCCTGTTTTATAAGCGTTGTCCGCCTGTTTCAAGAGCGTTGTCCGCCTGTTTCATGAGCGTTGCCCGTCTGTTTTATGAGCGTTGTCCGCCTGTTTCATGAGCGTTGTCCGCCTGTTTCATGAGAGTTGTCCGCCTGTTTCATGAGAGTTGTCCGCCTGTTGTATGAGCGTTGTCCGCCTGTTTCATGAGCGTTGTCCGCCTGTTTTATGAACGTTGTCCGCCTGTTTTATGAACGTTGTCCGCCTGTTTTATGAGCGTTGTCCGCCTGTTTTATGAGCGTTTTCCGCCTGTTACATGAACGTTGTCCGCCTGTTACATGAACGTTGTCCGCCTGTTTTATGAGCGTTGTCTGCCTGTTTTATGAGCATTGTCCGCCTGTTTCATGAGCGTTGTCCGCCTGTTTCATGAGCGTTGTTCGCCTGTTCCAAGAGCGTTGTCCGCCTGTTTCATGAGCGTTGTTCATCTGTTACATGAACGTTGTCCGCCTGTTTCATGAGCGTTGTCCGCCTGTTTCATGAGCATTGTCCGCCTGTTACAAGAGCGTTTTCCGCCTGTTACAAGAGCGTTGTCCGCCTGTTTAGATTTTCCTATATTGAGACCATTTAAACGAACTTCCTTTGGGTTAAAATGCTGCTAATTCGACAGCCAGCTTGATCTTGCCAGGCAATTATCTCTCCCGAAGTTAGAAAATACTCAATTTACCGATTCCGAAAAATTCGTAATTTAACAATTGTAGATTTTAGCGAGACCCCTTGAGTGGCACAACATACTGCGCCCCCGAGAGACCCCTTGAGTGGCACAACATACTGCGCCCCCGAGAACCGCTTCTTCATAGTTATATCTTAGTGTACAGCATGGTCCTTAAAATGACCTGGTGTTTGGAGCCAGTAGTCATAATATTGTATTAATCTTCTTCTTCTTTAGCCTTTTTACCCCGACTGGGGCATAGGCCGTCCACAAGAATTGTCCACTCATCACTGCCCTGTGCTTTACTTTCCAATTGCTTCCAGGTATATCCCATATTTTGCGTGTCTGCCTCTAGCTCACGTCTCCATGTATTCTTAGGCCTTTCTCTCTTTCATTTTACCTGTGGACTTCCATGATAGGAATTGTTTGGTGACGCTATCACGGGGTTTTCGGAGAGTATGTCCTATCCGCTATCGTGTGCTGAGTCTAAACGTAAATGTTAACCTCGTGTGACCCAGTAATTTCTAAATAATGATGATATATAAATATCGTAACAATCGGCTAAGCCATTTTTACAATCAGCTAAAATATCTTTACAATCAATCAAGCTATTTTTTACAATCAACTAAGCTATCTTTACAATCAAATAAGCTATCTTTGCAGTCAACTAAGCTATCTTTACAAATCAACTAAGCTATCTTTACATTAAACTAAGCCATCTTTACATATCTTATGTATCCCATAAAGCCAACATTTCTTGCAACAATTTTGCCATAATTTACAGATTGAAAAATTAAAGGAACTCAACTACTGCCATTAAAGACATGACACACTTCTTCAGTTATCTATTTCGTTCGTGTTAAGTTATTTCCACCTAACTTTAAAAAAAAAAAAAAATCTTCAATATTTCAGTGGCAATTTAAAGTGTATAAATAGAAATTATTACATTAAAAAAATGTCCTAATAGCTTTCGTAAAATCCACTGGAATCTGATACAGAATATCGACTGCTCAATAATTCATAGGCACAAAAAGAGAGAGAAGAAACAACAACTCTAAACAATTCTGCTTTGTTTTACTGCCTTCAGACAACAGTAGATAGGTCCGTCTCAACTAGGGGGCGTCTTCCATTGTCACCAATCAATACTCCCACACGTCCAGTGAAGTAGTTGGACCAAACCAAGCACACATGAGTGGATGGACTAAACCAAGTACACAGAAGTAGTGGGACTAAACCAAGTACACAGATTTAGTTGGACTAAACCAGGTACACAGAAGTAGTTGGACTAAACCAGGCACACAGGAGTAGTTGGACTAAACCAGGTACACAGATGTAGTTGGACTAAACCAGGTGCAAAGGAGTAGTTGGACTAAACCAGGTACACAGGAGTAGTTGGACTAAACCATGCACACAGATGTAGTTGGACCTAACCTCAACGTTTAACTCAAGCTGGCAAGTTTCCATTGTGAACAGATAGATTCAATACATAACTTAAAATAAATTGTTATGGCTCTATAAAACGAAGCTAAAAAAGTAGCTGTACATAAAAACCAGAGAGAAGTATCGAAGTACCATGGCAGTATCGAAGTACCATGGAAGTATCGAAGGATTTTGGAAGTATCGATGTACCATGGAAGTATCGAAGTATCATGGAAGTATCGAAGTATCATGTCTGATTAAAATGTGACCTGAGTTTCCAATGACATCGATCCGCGATTGTAAGTGTAAAACAATATAATCCCGGACATTTAAATTGAGCCATCGTAGTATCTACAGCTCAAGTCAGAGTCATTGTGCGACATTGTTTGTGTGATGGTGTTTGTGAGATGGTGTTTGTGAGATGGTGTTTGTGTGATGGTGTTTGTGAGATGGTGTTTGTGTGATGGTGTTTGTGAGATGGTGTTTGTGTGATGGTGTTTGTGTGATGGTGTTTGTGTGATGGTGTTTGTGAGATGGTGTTTGTGTGATGGTGTTTGTGTGATGGTGTTTGTGTGATGGTGTTTGTGAGATGGTGTTTGTGTGATGGTGTTTGTGTGACGGTGTTTGTGTGATGGTGTTTGTGTGATGGTGTTTATTTGACGGTGTTTGTTTGAGGGTGTTTGTGTGATGGTGTTTGTGTGACGGTGTTTGTGTGATGGTGTTTGTTTGAGGGTGTTTGTGTGATGGTGTTTGTACCTACTTACAATAATATTCATTTGAGCGATGTGTGAGTGTTTAAGTGCTTATGGGTGTGTTTATGTTAGTGCGTGCGCGTGAGTAGTTTAGATTAGTTCCTGTAGTTCAAATGTTTAGGAACGCTGATGTAGGAAGTCTGGAGGGGAGGGTTTGGCCCGCCCCAGAAGGCACTAACCTTAGTTACGTCGAAAACTTGGGAAGCTAGAGGGCCACAATGTGTTACCAATGGCTTTTTAAATATTAGACTTTTAAACTATCATATGCCATTGCCAGTCTAGCTTTGTCTAAATGTGTTTACATGTATCGTATGATTTCAAGTCTAGCTTTATCTGAGTGTGTATACATATAGTGTACGATTTCAAATCAGCAGTAACATAATATTTATGCCAAAACTTCCGTTTAAACAGAGACGTTCCATAAATGTGCAGACACGTTAGGGGGGAAATAATTGTCACTTTCTCAGCATAATCAATGCCAACTGTTTGAACAACAGGTAAGAACAACAGGTTAGAACAACAGGTTAGAACAACAGGTTAGAACAACAGGCTAGAACAACAGGTTAGAACAACAGGTTAGAACCACAGGTTAGAACAACAGGTTAGAACAACAGGTTAGAACAACAGGCTAGAACAACAGGTTAGAACAACAGGTTAGAACAACAGGTGAGAACAACAGGTGAGAACAACAGGTTAGAACAACAGGTTAGAACAACATGTTAGAACAACAGGTTAGAACAACAGGTTAGAACAACAGGTGAGAACAACAGGTGAGAACAACAGGCTAGAACAACAGGTTAGTTAGAATAACAGGGTAGAACAACAGGTGAGAACAACAGGTTTGAACATCAGGTTAGAACAACAGGCTAGAACAACAGGTTATAACAACAGGTTAGAACAACAGGTTAGAACAACAGGTTAGAACAACAGGTTAGAACAACAGGTTAGAACAACAGGTTAGAACAATAGGTTAGAACAACAGGTTAGAACAACAGGTTAGAACAACAGGTTAGAACAACAACTTATTATATTATGAACGTTCCCGTGCACCGGCACTAAATTGAAGTTCACGAAGGCCAACGAACTGTTCAGAATCTGACGTTCTGATCATTGGAAGTGACGGAATGGCTTAATCCGTTGTTATTGCTGCGTTAGGACTGTGTTGAAGCTGCGTTATGCCTGTGTTGAAGCTGCGTTATGCCTGTGAGCTCAAATACAAAACTTCAATCTTGATTGTTTCTCGTGGTTTATACCCTGGCCTTAGACTCGGTGAACACACTGAACTAGAGAGATCTCTGGAGGCGCCTTGGCAACACATACAGCTTTAACTTTAAACACAAAACTAGACATTTTACACCTTTGCGCGATTTAATTTTAACATTTCTAATGCCGGAAAATACCGTTACCTGAAATTTGATCGAAAGAAATTTCGTCGACGGTAAATTGATCGACGTAAATTTGATCGAAAGGAAATTTTGTCGAATCTTTTTTTCAGTTCACACGTTGAAATTTTCGTCCAATGTTCTTTTCAAAAGCACTATCCTTTTTAGTCAAACAAAATAATGCGTTCAGAAACACATTTGAAGTAAAATCTTAACGTAAAAACTGAAAAAAATATTCGACCAAATTTCCGTTCGATCAAATTACCGTCGATCAATTTACCGTCGAAGAAATTTCTTTCGATCAAATTTACGGATACAGGAAAAAAATACATCCTGTTTTCAATCTGACTCAGTTGATATCTAGATCAGCGGTTCTGAACCTATGGGTCGCAACCCCTTTGAGGGTCGCACGACCCTTACACATGGGGTTGCCTAAGATCTTCGGAAAACACATATTTATGAAGTAGCAACGAAAATAATTTTAAAGTCGGGAGGCCACCACAGCATGAGGAACTGCATTAAAGGGTCGCGACATTAGGAAGGTTTGAGAACCACTGATCTAGCTAGATACCATTTGATCGCATTGATCAAATTTGAGACAATAATTTGTTATACCTTCCCCCCCCCCCCCCCCCCCCCCCAATCTTATTGCGATCCTGTCAGTTGTAGCTCTGAAAGGCCAAAGGTGACACAGGGACGGGGTGAGGTTGATGTCTGGGAGAGGCCGACTTAGCGTAGAGCGTTCAAATCCCAACCAGTCCGTTACTTTCAAGGGAAAATGCACCCTTCCCAACGGATTAGGGTTGGCTTTAAATGTTGTATACATCGACCAAATGGGTTGCTATCTGTTATGTAGTACACTTTTTACCCGTGCTTGAACATTGTTTCACCCCACATTAGACCCCTAGCAGACGGTAGCGTTTGTTCTGGGCGGGGCTAGTTCTTTTGATCCGCCGTGTTTACCAACTAAACATGGTTAGACTGTCTCCTAGTATCTTGTCGAATGATCTCGAATGACCTCGATTTGTTCTAGAGATGTAAACAAATGCCGAGTAGCTTCTGGAAGGCAGGGCTTACGCGACATGTATAAGGGATTGACAGACTTGGACGGAGAGTGAGATTCAGATAGATTTTATGAACTTTACGAGGCGTGTATTATTCTTTGTGTATTCGTGTGCTCATATGTGTTTATTTCGCATTCATCATTATTCATTGCCACATTGTACTAATTGTGTACTGATACAAGATCTACCATACCGTAAGTTGATGATTGTCACTATATTTTCTTTTCTTTTGTAATTATATTAAGACGTAAATAAATTTTATTAATTGTAATTAGTACTGTTTTAGGTGTCGTATTTTTGTTATTGTATTTCCCCATGGTATCGTCCCTTTGTTAGGCACTGTTTACAACGAGCCAATCCAATTAAAATAGTAGTGATTAATTTCCTGACAAGAGAAGCCTGTGCGTAACACCGTACTTTAGGGTTACAACTTTTCGTAATAAAAAAGTAATATAATTATTTGAAAGTCATTTTTTAAAATTTATAACCCCCCCCCCCCCACCCTCCAAAGTTTTATTACAACCAATTTATTTAATTTAAAAAAAAAAAAGGAATTTTGAGCTATCTGAAACGAGTTTATTAGCAATTCTTTAATAACAACAGTTGAGCTCTATGGCTTTATTTTGCTCTCAATATAACTCCCTATGGCTCACTATTGCTCTCTGTGACTATCTATTTCTCTCTCTATATATATATTGCTCTCTATTGCTCTCTATTGCTCTCTATTGCTCTCTATTACTCTCTATTGCTCTCTATTGCTCTCTATTGCTCTCTGTGACTCTCTATTGCCCTCTCCCTATTGCTCTCTATTGCTCTCTGTGACTCTCTATTTCTCTCTCTCTCTCTCTATTGCTCTCTATTGCTCTATATTGCTCTCTGTGAATCTCAATTGCTCTCTCTCTATTGCTCCCTATTGCTCTCTATTGTGCTACAAGATCTTTGGCTAACTGTTTGAAAGCATTAATAAAACGACAATAAGTTCAACTCCAAGAATTAATAGGAACTGTGGCGCCCGTGATAAGCCAGAATAGAAAGTGTTTAAAAGAAGAAAAAAACAAACAAATAATTTTAACTTCATTTGACAACCCCATCAACGGTTTACTCCTGGTGTGCGACCAGCCTTCATTTGTCAACCCCTAACGTACGTATACATGCCTGCATCAAGCTTTACTCCTGGTGTGCGACCAGCCTTCATCTGTCAACCCCTAGCGTACATATTCATGCCTGCATCAAGCTTTACTCCTGGTGTGCGACCAGCCATCAGTTGTTTGATGGGAAAAGGGTGACACGATGCTGACAACTGGTGTCATATAACAGTGCCGGTCGGATTAAAAAGCTCTATTTTTGAAACGTAACCATTAGTTTACTGAATGCTCCGGTGGTCTCAGTGCTACAATCTGATGATCCGGTCTGGTCAGTTTTCCTTAAGAGCTAATGAGTTTCTCCGCCAAGGCGCAAACGGGGAATTACATTCAAGATCTAAACAAAAATGCTGGCTAAACCTGAGCAGATTCTTTTTGCGTTACATTTAATTTCCCATCTAATAGCTCGCTAGATATTTTTTTTATTAAAAAGGATGAATGTGGATCGAGACTCTGAACCAACCACGAGTTGTATAGTCTATAGCAGGATCCCACGCTAGTAGCAGGAAAAAAAAGACAAAAAAGATCAGGCTACGCTTGGCTGGGCACAAAAATAATGCCCAAAATAACAGAGGGGTGAAGAGGGTGCACCGCAAAATCTCCAGAGGAAAACGGTTCAAAGGCTTACACGGATGGGCCATTTGGAAACAAAGATCAACAGCAGCTGAGAGTCCAGGCAATGCAAATAAAAGCATTAGTTAGGTCTGGGTGGAAGGAAGTAGTGAGGCAGGACAAAGCCCTACCTGGGGGGGGGGGGTGTAGCACTGCAGAGGGATGGGATACATATTTTTAAGCCACTAATCCATAAGATTTTCATAATGTTTATTTTGTACAGAAGATTGGATGACTAATAAATTCTTAAGATTTCTATCAAAAGCTCTTCATGATCAGGAGAACAGGCGCCCCCCCCCCCACGTTCTAAAATAACACGATATACCAATGCCGGGAAATTGATTTTTTTTTTGTTTTTAAAGGTGTACCTGGCGCATTAAAATAGATTCACCAGTCTCGTTTTTCTTCTTCTCACCCGTCCCTGATTTTTGCTTCTTAGATCTACCGATAAGCTTCGCCCAAACAGCTATGTGCCCATTGGACTTCCCATATTTTGACCCAATAATTCGTTCATCTCCTCGATTCATCTGGCCACAATGCTCTGCCCCAAACAGCTATGTACCCATTGGACTTCCCATATTTTGACCCAATAATTCGTTCATCTCCTCGATTCCCCTCGCCTTTCCTCCTTATCTTTCCTGTGTCACGATCCCTGGCACTGCCTTTTAAAGACTTTGGCCGCCACCAGGACGTTATTAAACTCAAATAAAGGTGCCGGCACCGGTGGATACAAAACAAAACACCTCGTCTGGTACCGGTTGTGAGGTGGGGGAGTTAGGGAGGTGGGGGGCGCGGGGGCTGGGGCTGGGTGGGGTGGAACTATTTCTGGTGGAGTTTGCCTTCTGGGTAGGTGCATTGTTGATCTTGTCCGGCACACAGAACATCAAGGGCTGGTATTACATTGGACGGACCGCTGTGTTGACACAGGCCGTGGAGCGGCAGCGGCCCCCCCACACACACACCCACACCCACACCCCCACAGCACACACGTCACAGCCAACAAATCTATTATATGCTAATGGGTGATGCAGAAATGACTGCGTTTATTCCTGACCACTCTTTTCAAGTTCGGTGGTTATTACCAGCAGCATGCTGACTTCCCCCATCTGTCTATCTTCACGAAAGTTGCTTGACTTCCCTTGTCTATCTTCACGGATGTCGCTACATAATGACCTCCCCTTGTCCATCTTCATGGACTTGCCACCTAATGACTTCCCCTTGTCTATCTTCACGGATGTTGCTACCTAATGACTTCCCCTTGTCTATCTTCACGGACTTGCTACCTAAAGACTTCCCTTTGTCTATCTTCATGGATGTCGCTACATAATGACCTAGCCTTGTTCATCTTCATGGACGTTGCCATCTAATGACTTCCCCTTGTCTATCTTCACGGACTTGCTACCTAATGACTTCCCCTTGTCTATCTCCATGGACGTTGCCATATAATGACTTCCTCTTGTCTATCATCACGAACGTTGCTACCTAATCACTTCCCCTTGTCTATCTTCACGGATTTGCTACCTAATTACGTATCTCAACTTTGAGCGGACATGTAGCTAAATTTAAGGCAAGGTGCTCGAACTTTTGCAATCAACATTGGTATGTAATGAAACCAAAAGAGTAAGCTATCAACATTGGTATGTAATGAAACCAAAAGAGTAAGCTATCAACATTGGTATGTAATGAAACAAAGAGAGAAAGTGTAACGTTTGAGCTACTGCATATAAGTTCCATTATCTGATTTCAATAGTAAACTAATTAATATAATGGCTTTCAACATTACGCCGTATAATATTGTTGATTCCAACAGTATACTGTTTCATATAATTGCTTTCAATAGTATACCGTTTCATATAATTGCTTTCAATAGTATACCCTTTCATATAATTGCTTTCAATAGTATACTGTTTCATATAATTGCTTTCAATAGTATACCGTTTCATATAATTGCTTTCAATAGTATACTGTTTCATATAATTGCATTCAATAGTATACCGTTTCATATAATTGCTTTCAATAGTAACACATTGCATCGTTTTTCGGTAAATGTTTGTCGTATTCGGGAGATATATTGGAAGTGGCTGTTTTCAAGTTGTCTTCCAAATGATCATCACTCAAACATGAGCTTGGCTTGCATTTAGTGATGTTCATTATTGAAAATGTCTCTTCACGTGGATGTGATTCCAAATGTACTAAAAGTTTTTAGTGCAACTTCGTAGAGATTTTTGTACTCCTCACGGTCCAGATTTTTATTTAAAAAAAACATGTAGTGGACAATGATAAATATTTAGTAAACTATTTTGATTTAATTATTTATTTAAAAAAAAAATGAAATTAATATTTAAATTGTTTTTATACAAAAATCGCATAAAATGCATGATCGAAAATTTGATCGTGTGAACTGACGCTTAGATCTAAGAGGATTCTGACAACTTCCTGTCACTAGTTGGCTAAGATCTAATTTTGTCATTCACTTTCTTTGTTATTGGTTTGTCTTCTTGGTGAAGACTTTTTAACTGAAATGCTCTTTTGATTGTCCTGTATTTTCATTCTAGTTTTCATGCACCGTGTTCTTAGCATACCGTCATACGTCTGGAACGCACTCTCTGCTATCTTATCCTTAAAAGTGGCTAAGTCCAGTTTATTTATAGCATTTAGTCTATAAAAAAAGAAAAAAAGAAAGTTAAAAAAAAGACACTAGATAGACACTAGTTTAGACCAATGATGTCAATATGCCTAGAAGCATTTCGACTTTGCCGAAAGAACTTCGATGATATTTAGATGCCAATCAGATGAAAATCAGATGTTAATCAGATGCTAATTAGATGTAATTCAGGTGACAATGAAATGTTACTTGGATGTCATTGAGATGTTAATAAGATGTTTCCGCATTGAAGCCCTCAGCTATTGTTCAGTGTTGGACTATTTATTGTTTATAGCTGTGGACTGATTCCTAATGGACTGCTTCCATTTCTGGCTGCTTCCTATTCAGCGTATTTGGTTTTGAGAGTATATTACAAATTATTCTATATGTTTGAACGAAACTATGGTTCAATATTGAGTTCACTAGCACGCAAAATATAATTCCCGATAACTACGCTAAATAATATATATATATATTTTTTAATAACGCATCTGCGTTTGGTGCGTAATATTTTCTTTTCGGCAAATGAAATCGTCTATATTTAAGTATGGTGTATAAAATATTCGGTTTAAAAGTGGTTGGGACATCAGAACATTTAATATAGTTCATGGGCGTGAAATAAAACGTGTGCAATGGAGTATCATGAAGAAGAGTGGGGGGTGGGGGGTGTAGCGAAAATTGGGATTATTAAATGTGCGTTACTTGAGTTAATGTTTTGTCAAGTAACTTTGGTTGATGGGAAGTTCAATTATTGCTGTCAACAATGTTTGGCCGGCTATATCTAGTCAAATATTCACAAAGTTGATTGGAGTTGTAGCCTATATATTAACACTTTCGTTGCCAAGACTTCCATTACAAAAATTTCTTCTAAAAAATCTCCTTAGGCCGCATCACTGTTTTATGAGCCTTATCATTAAAGTCTTTATTATATGAGACCTATCTTCAACGCCTTGTCTTTATCCTATGAGACCTATCTTCAAAGCCTTGTCTTTATCCTATGAGACCTATCTTCAAAGCCTTGTCTTTATCCTATGAGACCTATCTTCAATGTCTTCTTTTTGTTCTATGAAACCTACCATCAATGTATCGTCTTCATACCTTATCATGAATGTATTGTTTTTATTCTATCAGACGTTACACAAAGGATTACAAGAAGGATGTAAACCCCCCCCCCCCAATCTTACATAGCCCTGAAGCTGCAAACAAATCCTTTCCTTCTGTAGTTAATGAAAAAGAAAATGCTCTATCTCTAATCTTCATACCTTATCATGAATGTATTGTTTTTATTCTATCAGACGTTACACAAAGGATTACAAGAAGGATGTAAACCCCCCCCCCCAATCTTACATAGCCCTGAAGCTGCAAACAAATCCTTTCCTTCTGTAGTTAATGAAAAAGAAAATGCTCTATCTCTACTCCTGCCTGGAAAAGTCACAAACTCGGAGCTACAGGGAATTAAAATAAATCTCAGACACGGCCGAAATGGACTCCACCAGAACTCGGTGGTCAATGTCTGTGTTGTATGTGGGGGGGGGGCAGTTTTGTAACCACCCGCCCGCTCATCATTAACTCGATGAGATTCACCGTGTGACCTTCTACATAGGACATTCTTGCCGGATAACGGGTTTAGGCGCGTCCTCGTCAATAGGACATTTTTGCCGGATAACGGTTTTAGGCGCGTCCTCGTCAATAGGACATTCTTGCCGGATAACGGTTTTAGGCGCGTCCTCGTCAATTGGACATTTTGCCGGATAACGGTTTTAGGCGCGTCCTCGTCAATAGGGCATTTTGCCGGATAACGTTTTTAGGCGCGTCCTCGTCAATAGGACATTTTGCCGGATAACGGTTTTAGGTGCGTCCTCGTCAATTGGACATTTTGCCGGATAACGGTTTTAGGCGCGTCCTCGTCAATAGGACATTTTGCCGGATAACGGTTTTAGGCGCGTCCTCGTCAATAGGACATTTTGCCGGATAACGGTTTTAGGCGCGTCCTCGTCAATAGGACATTCTTCCCGGATAACGGTTTTAGGCGCGTCCTCGTCAATAGGACATTTTGCCGGATAACGTTTTAGGCGTGTCCCTTTCATTAGGACATTCTTGCCGGATAAAGTTTTTTGGTTGCGGTGGTGTACACCCCCATGACAACATTCCTAGCTGCTTGTTGTTCATAACGAGAGAGTAATCCATGTTTTTTTATGCACTCGTACGCTCCTTATTTATTCCCCTGGCTGTCTATTTGTTGTCGATTTGTCTGTCTACTTGTAAGCTTTGCCTGTCTATATTTCTGTTAATAGAGCGCACCTTGGGGGTCATTAGTCCTTCACGGGGTTAATATATTCATAGGTTAACTCCTGGAATTCAACGTTCTAGGGCAGAAATTTGTAACAACAACAAAAACAAGGAAACAAACAATCAAACAAACAAGAAAACAAACAAACAAAACAGGACTTAGCTTCTTGGTTAAAAAGAAAAAAAATCCCTGAAACAAACCAACAATTGTTGTTTACTTCGCTGGTAAAACCAACAACTAAACAAATGGTCACAAGGTCGAGCTCAAGTGAAGAATGAAGCAAACCAACAACTAAACACATGGTCACAAGGTCGAGCTCAAGTGAAGAATGAAGCTCATCAATTGCGATAATCAAATAGACTTTACGAAAAAAAAAATTAATTACTTTTAATAAGGGAAATGAGTTTATATAAGGGCATTACTAAAACAGTTGGTATGAGCTCATTTAAGGGCATTACTAAAACAGTTGGTATGAGCTCATATAAGGGCATTACTAAAACAGTTGTTATGAGCTCATATAAGGGCATTACTAAAACAGTTGGTATGAGCTCATATAAGGGCATTACTAAAACAGTTGGTATGAGCTCATATAAAGGCAGTACTAAATCAGTTGGTATGAGCTCATATAAAGGCAGTACTAAAACAGTTGGTATGAGCTCATATAAAGGCAGTACTAAAACAGTTGGTATGAGCTCATATATGGGCATTACTAAAACAGTTGGTATGAGCTCATATAAGGGCATTACTAAAACAGTTGGTATGAGCTCATATAAAGGCAGTACTAAATCAGTTGGTATGAGCTCATATAAGGGCATTACTAAAACAGTTGGTATGAGCTCATATAAAGGCAGTACTAAAACAGTTGGTATGAGCTCATATATGGGCATTACTAAAACAGTTGGTATGAGCTCATATAAAGGCAGTACTAAATCAGTTGGTATGAGATCATATAAGGGCATTACTAAATCAGTTGGTATGAGATCATATAAGGGCATTACTAAAACAGTTGGTATGAGCTCATATAAAGGCAGTACTAAATCAGTTGGTATGAGCTCATATAAAGGCAGTACTAAATCAGTTGGTATGAGCTCATATAAAGGCAGTACTAAAACAGTTGTTATGAGCTCATATAAGGGCATTACTAAAACAGTTGGTATGAGCTCATATAAGGGCATTACTAAAACAGTTGGTATGAGCTCATATAAAGGCAGTACTAAATCAGTTGGTATGAGCTCATATAAAGGCAGTACTAAAACAGTTGGTATGAGCTCATATAAAGGCAGTACTAAAACAGTTGGTATGAGCTCATATATGGGCATTACTAAAACAGTTGGTATGAGCTCATATAAGGGCATTACTAAAACAGTTGGTATGAGCTCATATAAAGGTAGTACTAAAACAGTTGGTATGAGCTCATATAAAGGCAGTACTAAAACAGTTGGTATGAGCTCATATAAAGGCAGTACTAAAACAATTGGTATGAGCTCATATATGGGCATTACTAAAACAGTTGGTATGAGCTCATATAAGGGCATTACTAAAACAGTTGGTATGAGCTCATATAAAGGTAGTACTAAAACAGTTGGTATGAGCTCATATAAAGG
>CAXITT010000359.1:635551-659861 GCA_964033795.1 Lymnaea stagnalis
ACATTCATCTGTTGATATCAGAGTTTCTCTAATTCAAAAGCTGACATCATTGGCCTGCCACATTCATCTGTTGATATCAGAGTTTCTCTAATTCAAAAGCTGACATCATTGGCCTGCCACATTCATCTGTTGATATCAGAGTTTCTCTAATTCAAAAGCTGACATCATTGGCCTGCCACATTCATCTGTTGATATCAGAGTTTCTCTAATTCAAAAGCTGACATCATTGGCCTGCCACATTCATCTGTTGATATCAGAGTTTCTCTAATTCAAAAGCTGACATCATTGGCCTGCCACATTCATCTGTTGATATCAGAGTTTCTCTAATGCAAAACCTTCAATCATTTCTTTGTCACATTCAAATGTTTTTATCAAATTTTCTCTAATTCAAGAGCTCACATCATTGGTTCTCACATTTTTCTATATCTGATTCTGGGTACCTTACAGAGCTGAAAGTCGAAACAAACTTTTATCTAGCTTCTTTTTTTGTTTGTGGTGGGGTGGGGTGGGGGGGGGCGGAATCCACAATGCACAATGATGAAATGTCGATGGAATATGTTAGATAACACGAAAAGAAAGGTTCTTGGTATGATCTGCCAATGGTGCCGACAACTTCAAATATATCCATTTCAATTTCAACCAGGCTATCCATGGGCTGGCTTAAGAAGTCGGGTAGTTCTTCAAATTTGGTACCGTAGTTCTTAGAATGTGGTTCCGCAGTTCTTAGAATGTGGTTCCGTAGTTCTTAGAATGAGGTTCCGTAGTTCTTAGAATGTGTTCCGTAGTTCATAGAATGTGGTTCCGCAGTTCTTAGAATGTGGTTCCGTTGGTCTTAGAGTGTCGTTTCGTAGGTCTTAGACTGTGGTCGTTAGTTAGGGTTAGGGGATACATTGGCGTAGCTAGGGAGTGCGGGTGGGGGGGGGTTGTCCGCCCTGATGGGGGCGGAGTAATTTCTTTTACTGATATTAAGAGATGACACTTTCGGTCAACTCCAGAGATGATATATCAAGTTTGTTTTTAAACACACACACACACAGAAAAACACACACACACAAAACACACCAAAAACACGTTAGTGTTGTCATATTTTAATGTAAATATGCGTTTACACGTACACTGCATTCAATTATTAACTCGTATGAGAGTTGATGGTAGGAAGGCAGAAGACGGTACAAGAGTTGGACCTGCATCTGTTGCTTTTTGGTGAAAAGTGGGTTCATGTTTTCTTTCCGAGAACATTAATTTCCTAGCTCTTCCCACGGAGCTGCAATTCGATACAGTGCTTACTATGAGGCACGCCTTAACAATGTCAACACTACCTGTGATGTCACGGCAGTATCAGTGAGTCACGCCTTAACAATGTCAACACTACCTGTGATGTCACGGCAGTAACAGTGAGGCACGCCTTAACAATGTCAACAATACCTGTGATGTCACGGCAGTATCAGTGAGTCACGCCTTAACACTGTCAAAACTACCTGTGATGCCACGACAGTAACAGTGAGTCACGCCTTAACAATGTCAACACTACCTGTGTGGTCTCAGCATTAACAGTGAGGCACGCCTTAACAATGTCAACACTACCTGTGATGTCACGGCAGTAACAGTGAGGCACGCCTTAACAATGTCAACACTACCTGTGTGGTCTCAGCATTAACAGTGAGTCACGCCTTAACAATGTCAACACTACCTGTGATGTCACGGCAGTATCAGTGAGTCACGCCTTAACACTGTCAAAACTACCTGTGATGCCACGACAGTAACAGTGAGGCACGCCTTAACAATGTCAACACTACCTGTGATGTCACGGCAAATTATCGAAAACCAGTCAACGCTATCGACAAATACTTCCGGTTCATGAGTCGCTTGACAAGAAGTCGTGTAATCTCTCCACATTTTCTTCTCATTTTTAGAATGTTTCTCTCAAATTTTTATTCCTGGATAGTTGGATATTGTTAAGTATCTAAACTTTTCACTCATAACAATCAACCAGTGTATCGCGGATAAAGAAACATGACCACAACACCCAGTTCTGCGATTTCTCCATCAGCTGCATAGAAAGCTTTCACCGGAATATCTTTCAGAACAGATTTATAAACATGTGTCCAGAACCTGCGGTCTTCAACTTCAACACAGTCTTTACTGAAAATTCCCAGTGTGGATTAACACAGAAAAAAAAAATCTTACAGTGTGCGCGCTTTTGAAGTGATAGCGCCTAAATTCTGGAATAATTTGCCTCAATCTTTAAGGCAATTAGAAAATGATTTTAAAAAAACAAAAATTTAAGAAACATTTAAAGGCCTTTCGTTTAAATAGATTTAAGAAGACCAGAGTGCGGTGAGCATCCTAAAGTAGCATGGATACCAGCGCTATTTAAATATCATATCACTCAATCAAACCTTCTCTCTGTGACTGGCATACCTTACATCTGTGACTGGCATACCTTACATCTGTGACTGGCATACCTTACATCTGTGACTGGCATACCTTACATCTGTGACTGGCATACCTTACATCTGTGACTGGCATACCTTACATCTGTGACTGGCATACCTTACATCTGTGACTGGCATACCTTACATCTGTGACTGGCATACCTTACATCTGTGACTGGCATACCTTACATCTGTGACTGGCATACCTTACATCTGTGACTGGCATACCTTACATCTGTGACTGGCATACCTTACATCTGTGACTGGCATACCTTACATCTGTGACTGGCATACCTTACATCTGTGACTGGCATACCTTACATCTGTGACTAACATACATTTTGGCTTAACTCTAGACATTGTTAATATTGATCTTCATCTTGATTTCTCTTTCTTAATTATTTCATCTCCACAGGTAGCGTTTCAGAATTAAATGTAGGTCATCCCAGCTCAAGAAAGACAATTCAGGGTAAGACTTGGCATTGTATTTTTGTATAGACATGCTAATCATGCCCTTATGTAATCAAAAGAACCTAAAGACATGCTACTCATGCCCTTATGTAACCAAGTCAGATCTAAAGATATGCTTCTCATGCCCTTATGTAAACAAGTACGATCTAAAAAACATGCTACTCAAGGCCTGTAACCAAGTGAGATCTAAAGACATGCTACGCATGCCCTAATTTAACCAAGAGACACCTAAAGACATGCTACTAATGTCCTTCTGTAAGCAAGTGAGGTCTAAAGACATTTTACTCATGCCCTTATGTAACCAAGTGGGTTTTAAAGACATGCTACTCATGCCCTTATGTAATTAAGAGAGACTTAAGACATACTACTCATGCCCTTATGTAAGCAATGAGATCTTAAGACATGCTACTCATCCCTTATGTAACAAAATGAGATCTAAATAAAAGGCTACTCATTACCTTATGTAACCAAGTGAGACCTAAAGACATTTCAATCATGTCCTTACGTAACCAAGTGGGTTTTAAAGATATGCTACTCATGCCCTTATGTAACCAAAAGAGATCTACAGACGTGCTACACATGGCCTTATGTACCTAAGAGACACCTAAAGACATGCTACTCAAGCCTTATTGTAACCAAGAAAGACCTAAAGACATGGCACTCATGTCCTTATGTAACCAGAGAGATCTGAAGACATAATAATCATGACCTTGTGTAACCAAAAAAGAACTAAAGACATGTTTTTCATGCCCTTATTTAACCAAGAGAGATCTAAAGACATGCTACTCATGACATTAGTAAACCAAATATTATCTAAAGACATGCTGCTCATGCCCTTATGTAAACCAGAGGGATCTAAAGACATGCTACTCAAGGCCTTATGTATCTAAGAGAGACCTAAAGAAATTCTATTTATGACCTTATGTAAACAAATGAGACCTAAAGACATGCTATGTAAACAAGTAAGTTCTAAATACATGCAACTGATGCCCTTAAGTAACAAAGTCAGTTCTAAAGACATGCTGCTCATTCCCTTTTGTAAACAAGTGAGACCTAAAGAAATGCTACTCCTTCCCTTATGTAAACAAGTGAGATCTAAATACATGCAACTGATGCCCTTATGTTACCAAGACAGATCTAAAGACATGCTATCCATGCCTGTATGTAATCAATTGAGATCTAAAGACATGCTACTCATGCCCTTATGTAAGCAAGTGTTTTGTAAAGACTTGCTATTCATGTCCTTATGTAAACAAGAAAAAACTATAGAAATGCTACTTATGCCCTTATGTTACCAAGAGATATCTAAAGACATGCTACTCATTCCCTTATGTAACCAAGAGAGATCTAAAGACTTGCTACTCATGCCCTAAGGTAATCAAGATGGACAAAAGGCATGCTACTTATGCCCTTGTGTAACCAAGAGAGATCTAACGACATGCTACTCATGCCCTTATGTAACCAAGAGACACCTAAAGACATGCTACTTATGCCCTTGTGTCACCAAGAGAGATCTAAAGACATGCCACTCATGCCCTTTTGTAACCAAGAAAGATCTGACCACATGTTACTCATGCACTTATGTGACAAAGAGAAACTTAAAGACACGCTACTCATGCCTTATGTAAGCAAAAGAGATCTAAAGACATTCTACTCATGCCCTTATGTAAGCAAGAGAGATCTAAATACATGCTACCCATGCCCTTATGTAACCAAGTCAGATCTAAAGACATGCTACTCATGCCCTTATATAATCAAGTCAGATCTAAAGACATGCTTCTCATTCCTTTTATGTAACTAAGTGTGATCTAAAGACATGCTTCTTGCGCCTTATGTAAACATGTGAGATCTAAATACATGCTACTCGTGACCTAATTTAACCAAGAGAGACGTAAATACATGCTACTCAAGCCCTTATTTAACCAAGAGAGACCTAAAGACATGCTTCCCATGCTCTTATGTAACCAAGAGAGATATTAAGACATGCTACGCATGCCCTTATGTAACAAAATGAAATCTAAAGACATGCTGCTCCTGCCTTATGTAAGCAAATGAGTTCTAAAGACATGCTGGTCCTGACTTAATGTAACCAAATGAGACCTAAAGACATGTTACTCATGACCTTATGTAACCAGATGAGACCTAATGACAGGCTACTCATATCCTTGTTTAACCAAGAGAGATATAAATACATGATACTCAAGCCCTTATGTAACAATGAGAAATCTAAAGACATGCTACGCATGCCCTTATGTAACCAAGAGAGATCTAAAGAGATGCTACTCAAAGCCTTATGCATCTAAGAGAGACCTAAAGACATTCTTTTTATGACCTTATGTAAACAAATGAAACCTAAAGACATGCTACTCATTCCCTTATACAAACAAGTAAGATCTAAATACATGCAACTGATGCCCTTAATTAACAAAGTCAGTTCTAAATACATGCTATCCATGCCTGTATCTAACCAAGTGAGATGTAAAGACATGCTGTTCATGACCTTATGTAAACAAGTGAGTCCTAAAGTCATGCTACTCTTGCCCTTAAGTAACCAAGAGAGACCTAAAGACATGTTATCATGAGCTGCCTATGTTCTTCATTGCCTCCATCTAAAGTGTTAGAGAAGTTATGAATCCCTAGAACTGCTACGATTGAATATTTCTCTCTGCACGTCTCTACACAACAGAAGATTACTCATTTTATTCTCATCGTAAACAAATAGTTTCGTACTCCCAAACATTATCGGTAATCTAAAAATTTAACTATTTGTACCATATAATTCCTAACCCAGAGCGACCACATTTTTTAAAATTAAAAATCAGGCTTATCGGCATTATTTATCTATTTTTGTATGGAGACGAGGGTGCAGTACTTCAAAGAGGTTAACAGCCCCAGCTTTACTTTGAAATATGGAATAAAGATGATTTTTATGGATTTCTCCCTCCAGCTCACAGGCCCAAAGAGATACTTTTTGTAAATGACCCCCTTACAAGGCCAGAGGAAAGACAGACCATTCGCGCTGCCAAAAGTAAGTAAAGAACTGTAGAGTCGTTCAATGGAAGTAAGTAAAAAAACTGTAGTATCGTTGAAAAGAAGTAAGTAAAAAAACTGTACTATCGTTAAAAAGAAGTAAGTAAAAAACTGTAGTATCGTTGAATAGAAGTAAGTAAAAAACTGTAGTATCGTTGAATGGATGTAAGTAAAAAACTGTAGTATCGTTGAATAGAAGTAAGTAAAAAACTGTAGTATCGTTGAATGGATGTAAGTAAAAAAACTGTAGTATCGTTGAACAGAAGTAAATAAAAAAACTGTAGTATCGTTGAATAGAAGTAAGTAAAAAAACTGTAGTATCGTTGAATAGAAGTATAAACTGTAGTATCGTTGAATAGAGATAAGTAAAAAAACTCTAGTATCGTTGGATAGAAGTCAGCTTACTAAGCTTGAAAGCAGTCCTTTCATTTCTATTCTTTACGTTAACTCCCCCAAAGATCAGATATATTTGATATTTTTGCAGTCTCCAAACCCAAACCTACGGTCAAGCCACGCCACCAGAAGTTGAAGTCGTGTCCAGTGAAGGCTGACGGATCAAAGCCCATCATGTGTCCCAAGGGCAAAATCTGTGTTGAGGACCAGCAGATCTGCGACGGGCATAAAGACTGCCTGGACGGAGAGGACGAGAGTTTCACCCTGTGTGTGGTCAAGCGATTGGTAGGTAGAGAGTTTCACCTTGTGTGTGGTCAAGCGATTGGTAGGTAGAGAGTTCCACCTTGCGTGTGGTCAAGCGATTGGTAAGTAGAGAGTTTCACCTATGTGTGGTCAAGCTATTGGTAAGTAGAGAGTTCCACCCATGTGTGGTCAAGCGATTGGTAAGTAGAGACTTCCACCCATGTGTGGGCAAGCGATTGGTAAGTAGAGAGTTCCACCCATGTGTGGTCAAGCGATTGGTAAGTAGAGAGTTCCACCCATGTGTGGTCAAACGATTGGTAAGTAGAGAGTTCCACCCATGTGTAGTCAAGCGATTGGTAAGTAGAGAGTTCCACCCATGTGTGGTCAAACGATTGGTAAGTAGAGAGTTTCACTCTGTGTGTGATCAAGCGATTGGTAGGTAGAGAGTTCCACCCATGTTTTTGGTAAAGCGATTTGAAAGTAGAGAGTTCCACCCATGAGAGGCCAGCGACTGGTAAGTAGAGAGTTTCACCCTATGTGTGATCAAGCGATTGGTAAGTAGGGAGCTCCACCTTGTGTGTGGTCAAGCGATTGGTAAGTAGAGAGTTCCACCCATGTGTGGTCAAGCGATTGGTAATTGGAGAGTTACACCTTGTGTGTGGTCAAGCGTTTGGTAAGTAGAGAGTTACACCTTGTGTGTTGTCAAGGGATTGGTATGTAGAGAGTTGCACCTTGTGTATGGTCAAGGGATTGGTATGTAGAGAGTTCCACCTTGTGTGTGGTCAAGGGATTGGTATGTAGAGAGTTCCACCTTGTGTGTGGTCAAGGGATTGGTATGTAGAGAGTTACACCTTGTGTGTGGTCAAGGGATTGGTATGTAGAGAGTTACACCTTGTGTGTGGTCAAGGGATTGGTATGAAGCAGTTATGGAAACACATAAACACTCACACTGGCATTAAGGGGAATTACTGAGAGAAAGACTTAAGTAACATTGAGAAGAAATACTCAGTGAATGACTTACACTAACACTGAAAAGAAATAGTAAGAGAAAGACTTACAGTAGCACCTTAACAGTTGCAGTAAATCGGCGATTAGAAAAGGAAAAGCAGTGTTTAGCTCATTTCAAATCTTAACAGATTGTGCATGTCTGAGGGTGTGTTGTGTGTATAGATTTTCCATTTCAAACAATAGGGCATACATTTGAGTTCTTGGCCAATTATCTGATTGGTTGTATTGAATAATACGTTTGTGAATTTGAGTCAGTGAGTGTTTGGATAAATGGTATGACATGTTTGTTGGTTTGGGTCAGATATTGGGTCAGTGCGTGTTTGCTTACATGGGTTGAAATGTTTGTTGGTTTGTGTTAAGAAATAGAATAAAGATTTTCGAATCGAAAATTAAAATTTAAATGACCTTTAAAGTTATTTTTTCTTAATCTACTCTACCTTATATTTTTTTTTACTACTCCTTAATAACCCACACTAACAGCACTCTAATCGCCAAAGACCAAAAGCAACACTTATTTCTTGAACCCATTGAAAGGGTGGAAATTACTTCGGACTTCACTTAAACATATCACCTGTTTTTCTCTTTAATTTCAGTTTGAAAACTGGACACAAAAGATGCAATGCCAGGAGTCTAATTCACCAGCAAACTAGCGATGTTTGGTATCCATGGCGACAGACTACGCTTCATTACGAGACGACGAGGAGACATTGAGCCGCTCTTCTGTGAGAGAAGCTAGAAATAATGACCGATTCTGTGCGGGCTTTGATGTTATAAGAATGCGGACTCAAAACTTTGGACAAATTGTTGGACTGACATCTCAAGCCATTGATAGATTTGTTGCTTAATTTAAAAAAAAAAAAAAACTACGACAACTTAATGTTTTTTTTTTAAAGACATTGAGCCGCTTTTCTGTGAGAGAAGCTAGAAATAATGCCCGATTCTGTGCGGGCTTTGATGTTATAAGAATGCGGACTCAAAACTTTGGACAAATTGTTGGACTGACATCTCAAGCCATTGATAGATTTGTTGCTTAATTTAAAAAAAAAAAAAAACTACGTCTACTTAATGTTTTTTTTTTAAATGTATGTTGATCGCGTCTGCCAGAGCTTGGTATATGTCATCTGTATCAAATGATTGCCATGATATCTGGGTAAGCGCTTCTATTACATATAAAAAACGTATTTTATAGAATCCCAAAATATATTATGTGATTACGAGAGAAGATTTAAAAAAAAATTATAATTATATGTCCGGTGTCATTGGAAATGGTGTGTGAATGTATGTTGAGCATTAAACACACATGTCCCTTGGTTTGCCTCATGTCATTTTGTTGGTCTTATGTCATAGTGTTGACCTCATGTCATAGTGTTGGCCTCATGTCATAGTGTTGACCTCATGTCACAGAGTTGGTCTCATGTCATAGTGTTGACATCATGTCATAGTGTTGATATCATGTCATAGTGTTGACATCATGTCGTAGTGTTGACATCATGTCATAGTATTGACCTCATGTCATAGTGTTGACCCCAGCGTTATGCTCGCTATGTTAAGGCGCTGCGTAATCGGAGCTGAACACAAATCAGCTAATGGCTAGATTAGAACTTACAAAGGAATAATTTCTTGCTTTATGCGTATTCAGGGACTCTCACATTGGAGTTTGTGGGTTTTGGGGAGGTGGGGGGGGTGATCCAACCTTTGGAAATAAGGTTGCATAAATCCAGCTTCATACTGACCTATGACCAGTGTCTTAGTCATTGATACACTTGAACTTAGGATCTTTCGGAAGTCAGTTCACTGAATTTCTAATAAAAAATTATTGCTCATTCTTAATTGTATTCAGTTAAGTAAAGGTTATTTCCATGTCCCCCATCCAGTGAATGACGCGAATTATCTCACACAACAATGGGGACATCTAACCAACTCGCGATGTGTGGCGTCACTAGGTGGCGTCTGTGGGCTTAACGTGAGTGGGCGGCGTCACTAGGTGGCGTCTTTGGGCTTAACGTGAGTGGGTGGCGTCACAAAGTGGCGTCTGTGCGTTTAACGTAGTGGGTGGCGTCACCAGGTGGCGTCTGTGGACGTAACGTGAGTGGGTGGCGTCACCAGGTGGCGTCTGTGGACTTAACGTGAGTGGGTGGCGTCACTAGGTGGCGTATGTGGACTTAACATGAGTGGGTGGCGTCACTAGGTGACGCCTATCGGCTTAACGTGTGTGACGACTCTGAATAGTGGCCATACTTTTTATTATTTGTGGACATATCTGGAGAGTACTTTTAATTAATTCAACAAGTAGATGAGATTTTTTAAAAAAACATGTAAAAGTAATTTTAAAAATCACAAGAAACTGTAAATGCAGTATTACGGAAATTTGTATAGTGATACTCATTTTATAAATTAGCTCAAGGAAACTAATTATTCAAATATTTATGTTAGGGAGCATAATGTTTATGTTAGTGAGCATAATGTTTATGTTAGTAAGCATAATGTTTATGTTAGTGAGCATAATGTTTGTTAGTGAGCATAATGTTTATATTAGTGAGCATAATGTTTATGATAGTGAGCATTATGTTTATGTTAGTGAGCATAATGTTTATGTTAGTGAGCATACTGTTTATGTTAGTGAGCAAAATGTTTATGTTAGTGAGCATAATTTTTATGTTAGTGAGCATAATGTTTATGTTTGTGAGAATAATGTTTATGTTTGTGAGAATAATGTTTATGTTTGTGATAATAATGTTTATGTTTGTGAGAATAATGTTTATGTTTGTGAGCATAATATTTATGTTTGTGAGCAAAATGTTTATGTTTGTGAGAATAATGTTTATGTTTGTGAGAATAATGTTTATGTTAGTGATAATAATGTTTATGTTTGTGAGAATAATGTTTATGTTTGTGATAATATTGTTTATGTTTGTGAGCATAATGTTTATGTTAGTGAGCATAATGTTTATATTAGCCTATTTCTTGATTAACCTCGTCCAGTAACCTTGAGCCTATTTCTTTGATTTTTTTGAAGTTTTTTTTAACGCATTCTTTATTATACCTTTCTTAAATCTATAATCGATAGGAGCACATTTTAGTGAGAATCCTGATATTAAATGAACCACTTTTAAGCTAAGTAAACCCTCAAACACACAACACAGCTCTAGATTTGCTGATGTGAAGAACAATTGAAAGATTTGTTAGCTTAACCAGATCTCCGTAGAATTCAAATTAAAAGACCTGACCAGGCACTTTCTATATTGTATCGATCATAACGCCACTGTTCACTGACGCCACTGTTCACTGACGCCACTGTTCACTGTACGTCTGATGCAGAGAGTCACGATGGGATTCATGAAAAGTTAAAAAAAAAAAAAAAAAAAATGGAAAAAAAAAAAAACAAAAGATTCCACTCGTTTTACTCCTGCGCCCCATGTCAGTTCACGTGTTTTACTCCTGCGCCCCATGTCAGTGCAAGTATTTTTAAAAAAAAGATATGTAAGCGCCTCAGGTTCAGCCAAATTATTCGAGTTGTCTGTTCATTGTCCCATGCTAAGTATACACATTTTGCTGTTACAGTTGCTCGTACTGCTGAAAAGGTCAAAGGTTGTACCTCGTGCGTCTGAGAGTATTTATTGTTTCTCTGCTATTTCTATTCACAATTGTTTTTTTGTTGTTTTTTTTAATGCTAAAAATCCAATGGTGTTTATTTATTTTTTAAATTCTGATTTGTGTAATATTTAGCATTACAAAATTCACCAGCGCCCCATTCGGTGAACCAACACCCGCCCCCCAAGACTACGGAACATTTTATCCCCTCTCCCTGAGCAGTCTAACCACCTCCCTGGGCGCGGTACCGTGCACTTTGAGAGCCACTGGACCAGTATAAAGATCAGTGGCGTCGTATGGCAGCCAACAACTTTGCTGACTCCCCACAATTCTTTTGCCTTGAATCTATTATTATCACTGGTCGTCTCTTGACTGAGTCTATCATTAGTGGATCCCTGGGGACCGGCAGACAAGAAACAGAGATGCTCAGTTGGCCACGTCTAAGATAGCTGCTCATTAATTTTTAAAAAGTACATTTGTATAATTAGGTTATAAAATTATAAAATAGACGTGTATCATGTGAAACTTTGCGCCAGCCTTGAAATCCGAACTTGAAGCTCGCAATTTGAGAATGGGGAAAATTAAGAGAGTCAAAGTCTAAACAGGACGTTCGGTGTTACAAGAATGATGTTCGACTTAATGTCAGGTGCATAAACACGTAGCGTATAGTGGGGCGTGGCTAGATTTAGCGTAGAGTGGGGCGTGGCTAGATTTAGTGTCACCCGGATTGGAGAGATATTCCCCCCCCCCTTTTCCACGAAAACAAAATCTTCAGTGTGACGAAAATAATACAATTTCAAAAAAGTGGCACCCTGTTTGACTGCCCCTTCTTAACACCCTGCCTACGTCATACTGACCTGCCCCTACTTAACACCCTGCCTACGTCATACTGACTGCCCCTTCTTAACACCCTACCCACGTCTTACTGACTGCCCCTTGTTAACACCCTACCCACGTCTTACTGACTGCCCCTTCTTAACACCCTACCCACGACTTACTGACTGCCCCTTCTTAACACCCTACCCACGTCTTACTGACTGCCCCTTCTTCACACCATACCTAAGCCCATATCTTTTTTTGACATACTATAATTTGGAAATTAAGACCATAGCTTGCTCTCAACTCGTTAAACAGTAACAAAGGATGACGGGTCACAGGTCACGGGTCACAGGTCACAGGTCACAGGTCACGGGTCAGTATCAACATTAGTAGAAATAAAACTTGAATTGCGTAACTTTAAACAATGTTAAAAAAAATTTATTAGCTTATAGTTTGAATTCTTCGTTTATTTTTGGTACTTTAAAACAAAAAAAATTATGATTAAACAAAACCTTAAATGTTTGAATTTTTTTTTCTTACATTAATTATTCTGCTTATAACAAATACCATCAAACCGTTAACTGTTGTGCTTATAACAAATGCCATCATACCATCATTAACTGTTGTTATCAAATATACTTTGTATTTATAACTCCATTGTTGTACTCGTAACATCCTATACAGGTTCTTTTGTTTCTTTGTGTGACAAGACGTTTTTAAGTACAGTCACGGTTACAGTCATATCCATTGTTGACTTATGTGAGCTGGTCAGTGGCCAGTTACCCACAGATTTATGTGGATTAAGATCGAGTATCACCTCGTTCAATTTTGATTTTTGTTTAAAATTCTAAACACATTGTTTAGGCCAAAGGTTCTCAAACTTATGAATCAGCCAAATTTTTTTTTTTTTTTTTTAAAAGTCAAGCACTTGCGATTATCCTATTTAATCGCACGACTTTATGTCTGTCAATCTATTAATCCTTTTTGTGGCATCCGTGTTTCACCCGGAGAGATCAAAGTACCACTGGCGGTACATGTGCAACATATTGAGAACCGCTGGTGCAAGCAACATGAAAAACTTTCCTAATTTTCCAAAAGTATTCTTTTGTTGCGGTATTAAAGTATCCTCTAACAGTTGCAATCTGTAGCTTTTTGTTTTTTTTTAACCACAAAATAATTGTGCTATGTTAGTTTTCTTTAGTAATTTGCGTTTCTATGTGTTACATCCGGGTTAGTGTCAAATGTATGTGTTATTGTTACGAAGCCAATCATTGGGTCAAGCCCATACTATAACAAGCCCAAAGCCAAAGCTGCTTGTACGTACAAAACTTCAGTGGACGAGGCGAAAAACATGCCATCAAATTTACACCCAAGCTGTTTGGGTTTGCAGGGTAATATGTTCAATGACTTCAGTGCGGTCTTGAAATATCAGGGTAATATGTTCAATGACTTTAGTGCGGTCTTGAAATATCAGGGTAATATGTTCAATGACTTTAGTGCGATCTTGAGATATCAGGAATAGGTTCATCTACTTAAGGATTTGATCTCTCAAAAAAAAAATTAAATCTACTATTAGTAGATATTTGAATAACGTCATAAAGTATATGCATTTGTAGTAGTTCTTTGAAAAATAGGAAAACAGTATATCTATTTTTAGTAGATCTTTGAATAATAGGGGAAGACAAAGTGCATATGCTCGCAGCACGAACTGGGCATAATCTGGACCAGAGTCTCGTTCCGCTGTCGCTTTCTACGCAACATTCTCCTGTGATGAAATTGTCCATTTATCTTATGACCTGTAACTATAAAGATTCTATCTTGTAATCTAATGAATAGCTGTGCTCTTTCTATCCATCAAACCAGACTCACGCTGTACACATTCTTTCAGCTATACATTGAACTTAAGTATTAAAGCTATTGAGTTTTTTTAATACCCCCCCCCCCCACCTGAGTAATTCTCTTTGAAATTATTTTATTTGTTTATTCGTTAAATTGTANTATATATATATAAAATTAGATAAGTGATTTGAGGAAAATATATTTTTTTAAACTGTTCTTAGAATCTATTTGACCCTAGTCACTTCAACATATATTAGTTACATATATAAGTTACATATATCAACAACCAATTGTTAGTCACAGGTCTTCACTCATTCATCATCTTGATTTGACTAGTTAGTTATGTATGCTGTGCATCCCAAAAAACACTGACATACACATACCCCCCCCCACACCCTCAAATTATAAATACACACTTTTACCCCCCCCCCCTTTTCAACCATTTTTGTGGTACATTTTCCCACCGCATAAGACGTCCTCCTCAATGTTTATAATCAACTCTTGCGATATTTTAATTGCTTGACCGTTTGCTTCTTTGAGTTTTCGGGTTATTAACATCCACTCCCAACACTCCAACATTGTTATACTCTCTGAGACCCTTCCGTTCTACCCCCTTCATACATTGGTATACTCTCTGATAGCCCTAACGTCTCCCAACTTAAAATAATGGTATAGACTCTATGAGAGACTTCCCTTCTCCCTCACCATTCCAATGGTATACTCTCTGAGAGCCCTCCATTCCACCCCTTCATAGATGGGTATACTCTCTGATAGCCCTCACTTCTCCCAACTTCCAATAATGGTATACTCCCTTATAGCCCCCACTTCTTCCAAATTCCAATAATGGTATACTCTCTGATAGCCCTCACTTCTCCCAACTTACAATAATGGTATACTCTCTGATAGCCCTCACTTGTCCCAACTTACAATAGTGGTATTCTCTCCGAAAGCCCTCCGTTATGCTCCTTCATACAATGGTATACTCTCCGAAAGCCCTCCGTTATGCTCCTTCATACAATGGTATTCTCTCCGAAAGCCCTCCGTTATGCTCCTTCATACAATGGTATACTCTCCGAAAGCCCTCCGTTATGCTCCTTCATACAATGGTATACTCTCCGAAAGCCCTCCGTTATGCTCCTTCATACAATGGTATACTCTCCGAAAGCCCTCCGTTATACTCCTTCATACAATGGTATACACCCAGAAAGCCCTCCGTTATACTCCTTCATACAATGGTATACTCTCCGAAAGCCCTCCGTTATACTCCTTCATACAATGGTATACTCTCCGACCGCACAAACCTAAATTAAATGATGAGAAGCTCCGACGTATTGCTAAAATGAACCATAAACTCAAAGTAATCTAAAGGTAACCCCCATGGCTACTTAAAGTAATCTCAAGATAATCCCACTGGCCTCGTTATGATACACAAACCTCCTCCAATAAATGATAATACATGAGAAACTTTATTCCAAGCTGCCGTTGTAACCAACCGGTCAACTGGTCAAGCAATTCTTTTCCTCATGCATTGTGCCAATATCGTTATACAATATCGTTATCGTTATTTTTAGAATACATCTTATTTCAATTGGAGTTTTTGAAATAAAACAAGAAATCACTTTTAGTTTTTCTGCTTTACGTTCATGAAATACAACTCATTTATCTGGAGATTAAAATGTTTAAATATGAAACAAACAGACTGGTTTTTGTTGACTGATTCAATGTGATGTTTGATACGGAAGGGGCTTCCTCCACTCTATCAGGGGGTATGACTTGATTTATGACTAGCTGCTGTAACATGGAATCTTGAAACTTTCTTGCAAGACGCAATATATGAATATATGAAAATAAAAAAAAATATTTACAATTATGAAAGGGTGTCATGACACATATATGTGAACATGAATATGAATGTTTACGAGTATGAAAGACTTCTGATAGTTCTATATGGCAACACGCAGGAAATCGAATTTGTTAATGCGAGGATCTTCTCGGCAAACTCTTGGTAACATTTATTCAACGTAGACCCTCCGCTCGATGCCATCTAGAGGGAATACGACTCTCTTGCGCTGATCAAATGCACCAAAGACGACAGTCAAGTGATCACAAAACATTCACAAATCGCTCAGACTCATGTGATGAAGCACATCTGAATGGTCGCGAAAGGATTACAGACAAACACATTCCACCATAACGATCACATTCTATGTAGGGCATATGATACTGGAACTTTGTTATAACTCGGAACTGCAAAACAATGAATCTCAATATATTGTATGTGTATCAATGAGTTTGTCAATAAAGCTCAAACGTTTTGATTTTAAAGTAAATGAAGATAAGAGCATAACTATTTTATCTTCATCATTTACACACAAAAAAATATTATATACTAGAATAAATGACCCGATGTTATCGGGATAATAATGGTAGGTCCTTTGTGATAATTTCTAACTGCTATTGCAAAGAAAATCCTCCCAATTCATACTTTTTAAAATGTAATGACATTTACGTTTCTAACATCATTAAGTTTAAAGAACTGTTTATCTGCTATATATGATACGCGTACCCTACACCCTATCACGCTCCTAAACTACTTTCCCCCCTCTAAACGTGACCTTAAAATACCCAGCATAAATTATCACTAATTATATCACTTTTGCACTTCATATGGTTCGTTCTTATTTGTATGAGGTATAAGTGGATTAGTGAATATAGAAGAAGAAGAAGAACATGCGCTGCATTGATTGACTTAAACGGCATTTTCTTATTAGAGTTATATTCAAAGGTTAGTTTAAATTTAATAAAAGTATATTTTTTGGAATCAAAAAAGGCAAAAAATTTCAAATGTAAAAATATACAAAGCAAAAATGTGTGTGTGTTTTATTAACAATTTAAAAAGCAATCAATTGTATTTAATAATTTTACTTTTAAGAAGGGAAAGTACGTTCTCAGTTTTGTCACGCGTGGATACTAAATTTAAAGAAACCTAAGAGTTTTGGCGAAAAAGACCATTTGCGCTATGACGTCATTTGCGTGATTATTCAGAACAAATTAATTTTAATTTTATTTCGCAATATTAACAACGCACTAAAAGACGCACTAAAAACGACTGATGCTTGGGTTTTCCCGATTAATGTGATTGCGATGTAATTCTTTGATCATAATTTTTTTTGATAACTTTCAAACACATATAAAATGCTTAAAATAGTTCCTTAGTTGATACTTTAATGTATTTGTAATTTATAATAATAATACTTAAGCTTTTACTAAAATAAAAGAGGATTTAAAATATTTCTTTGCACATTTAGTTCCGTAAAATAATTGATTATAACTATGATTGTTTTTAGGAATCCGAAAATCGTTTCTCCTCTTTTGTGTTATGTCAGTATGGCTCATTCTTATATATATATATATATTAAAATGATACATTTTTTTTATATAACGCACCTGCGTTTGGTGCGCAATATTTTCTTTTCGGAAAATGAAATCGTCTCAATTTAAGCATGATGTAAAAAAAAATTCGGTTTAAAAGTGGTTGGGAATTCAGGCTATTTCATAAAGTTCATGGGCGTGAACTAAAAAGTGTGCAGTGACGTATCATGTGGGAAGGGGTGTAGCAGAAATTGGGATTCTTCAATGTGGGATGCTTGAGTTCATGTTTTGTCAAGTCACTTTAGGAGATGGGAAGTTCACGCATTGATGTCGCCAATGTTTGGCGGGTCTGTATCTAGTAAAAAATAATAATAATATTAAAATCACAGTCCTAACGATGTATAATTCTTTATTTTATTGTTATAATTGCTGCTAAAACAAAATTCAGCGATTGAAGTTAGTCAAGCTGTGTTATACCACTAAATGAATTGTTTTTTTCTTTTTCTAAGGCGAATGTTATACTGTGTGTGGCTCCAACCAATCTTACACCCTGTGTGGCTTCGACCAGTCTGTCCCTGGGTGTGGCCCCGACAATCTCTCACTGTGTATGGCCCCGACTGAGCCAAGTCTCGTTGTAACTCCTGCCCCGACTAAGCCAAGTCTCGTTGCAACTCCTGGCCCGACTAAGCCAAGTCTCGTTGTAACTCCTGGCCCGACTGAGCCAAGTCTCGTTGTAACTCCTGGCCCGACTGAGCCAAGTCTCGTTGCAAATCCTGGTCCGACTGAGCCAAGTCTCATTGTAACTCCTGGCCCGACTGAGCCAAGTCTCGTTGCAACTCCTGGCCCGACTGAGCCAAGTCTCGTGGTAACTCCTGGCCCGACTGAGCCAAGTCTCGTTGTAACTCCTGGCGTAGTCGAAACAGTGACGCCATGATCACTTGGGCTTACAAGCCATGACGTCACATCATTGTCATTCCAATGTTTGTGATGAGTGGCGTGTCGGGCGTTGTTCGTTTGTTTGATCATCCCAGGCTCTGCCAAGGTTGGTTTTGTAAACGCGAAGGTAATTTATTCTCTGACGTCATTCAACCATTTGAAACTCCGTCCTCCATGTCTTGATCCTTTTTATCTCATGTTGAAACTAGGTTCTGTCTATTCTATTGAAGGTTGATTAATCAGAAGTTGCGCAAGGTAATCATTACCAGGCCTACATTACTAGGCCTAAATTACTAGACCTACATTACTAGGCCTAAATTACTGGACCTACATTGCTAGGCCTAAATTACTAGACCTACATTACGAGACCTAAATTAAAAGACCAACATTACTAGGCCTAAATTAATAGTCATACATAACGAGGCCTAAATTTTCAGGCCTTCATTTTTAGGCCTACATTACCAGGCCTACATTACCAGGCCTACATTACCAGGCCTACATTACCCGGCCTACATTACTAGGCCTACATTACTAGGCCTACATTACTAGGCCAATATTACTTAGCCCACATTTCTAGGCCTCCATTACTATGCATACATTACTAGGCTTATATTACAAGGCCTACATTACTAGGCTACATGATCGAAAGACACTCATAGGCGTCTGAAAATGATAAGGCAAGAAACCTTCAGGGTATATCAAATATGACTCAAGACAGAACATGATCTACCAAACACAAGTTTATGAACAAACATGATATTCTTTACGACACACGACATATCTTACAGAAGTTCGTTCACATACAGGGAACAATGATCTGGAGACAAGTCACATACATTTTTGGGGCCGTTAGGAGTATCGCAGGTCACGGCTGTACTTCCGTACCACGTCAATATCTATTGCTCAAGACGTTAGGACAGATGAATACGTAGTTTTATACATTTGTAACTCTTTTAAGTAGATAGGCAAGTTGGCTGTCGGCCAAAGCTGTCAAGAGTGTAATCATTCGTAAAGAAATCAGCGCGTAACAAAGTTTTAAGAAAAACAGTAGGCAAAGTGAAAGATTCGAAAATTAATGATAATCACAATATTGAAATTAAGTATAGACTACTATTACATTCATAAACAAATTGAATTTAAAATGCAGAGACAACACTCAACTGATTCAACTCACACACCGCAAAAAGTGACAAAGTTACACTTCACAAAAATGCAAATATTAATTTTCTTACGCATACAATTGTATAAGGTCACGTATAGCAAAAATGTCCCCATAGCTTTCTCTCACTCAGTCTCTAGAAAGAAACATGACAGCCTATGTATATATATATATATCTCGTTCGACTACGTTCTTTTTGTTCTAAAGAATTCCATAAGGTGACCCAATTTCTAGAATTTCTTTACCAGAACGTTTGGCTAGACACATAGGCATTAAGTCCAAATGGTTTGGATAGACACATAGGCATTAAGTCCAAATGGTTTGGCTACACACATAGGCATTAAGTCCAAATGGTTTGGATAGACACATAGAGGCATTAAGTCCAAATGGTTTGGATAGACACATAGAGGCATTAAGTCCAAATGGTTTGGCTACACACATAGGCATTAAGTCCAAATGGTTTGGATAGACACATAGAGGCATTAAGCCCAAATGGTTTGGATAGACACATAGATGCATTACGTCCAAATGGTTTGGATAGACACATAGAGGCATTAAGCCCAAATGGTTTGGATAGACACATAGAGGCATTAAGTCCAAATGGTTTGGATAGACACATAGAGGCATTAAGTCCAAATGGTTTGGATAGACACATAGAGGCATTAAGTCCAAATGGTTTGGATAGACACATAGAGGCATTAAGTCCAAATGGTTTGGATAGACACATAGAGGCATTAAGTCCAAATGGTTTGGCTACACACATAGAGGCATTAAGCCCAAATGGTTTGGCTACACACATAGAGGCATTAAGTCCAAATGGTTTGGCTACACACATAGAGGCATTAAGTCCAAATGGTTTGGATACACACATAGAGGCATTAAGTCCAAATGGTTTGGCTACACACATAGAGGCATTAAGCCCAAATGGTTTGGATAGACACATAGAGGCATTAAGTCCAAATGGTTTGGATACACACATAGAGGCATTAAGTCCAAATGGTTTGGATAGACACATAGAGGCATTAAGTCCAAATGGTTTGGATACACACATAGAGGCATTAAGTCCAAATGGAATTCTTTAGAACAAAAAGAACGTATTCGAACGAAAACATTATTTTCCAAACCAAGGGCGGGGTGGGCAAGGAAAGAGTGACACAACCTATTTACTCGGTAGAGACAAGGCCAATGCCATGCACAGGGGCGTAGACGTGGTGGTGGCCGAAAATAGGTCTACAGATAGGCTAAACCTAGGCTACACATAGGCTACACTAGGCTATACAATGTCAGTATGTATGTTTGTACCTGTTAATTGGTTATAATAAGTTGCTATGTGTGAGAGATTGATGGCGTAGCTTAGAAAATGTCGGAATCGGGTAGTGTGTGTGTGTGTGTGTGTGTGTGTGTGTGTGTGTGTGTGTCTGTCTGTGTGTGTGTGTGTGTGTGTGTGAAGGGAGGGAGGGGGTGGTTGATTATTTAGTTTGGTGAATTTGTTTCCCCTGTGAATAAAAGCCGCCAGTCANGTCGGGTAGTGTGTGTGTGTGTGTGTGTGTGTGTGTGTGTGTGTGTGTGTCTGTCTGTGTGTGTGTGTGTGTGTGTGTGAAGGGAGGGAGGGGGTGGTTGATTATTTAGTTTGGTGAATTTGTTTCCCCTGTGAATAAAAGCCGCCAGTCACGCCCGTGAAATCCTTGACAAATTGATTATTAATAACACTATAAAACGTGTCAATTGAATACTTGAATAGTAAATACTTTTAATTAAACATATACCTAATTTGATAAAATTTAAGATGTAATTAATTACAAATTGTCAAAAAGTTCAGAATCTACTGTCAATAAAACACTTATCTCATTTACTTATTTTCTTATCTCTAGTAAAAGCTGAATTTTTTTTTGCACGTTTTTCATTGCTTAATTAAACAGTGTCAAACATGTTTCACATAATTTGAGTAATCAAGTACCGCCTCCAAGTACAGCCATCAAGTACTGCCATCAAGTAAAGCCACCAAGTACCGCCACCAAGTACCGCCACCAAGTACTGCCACCAAGTACAGCCACCAAGTACTGCCACCAAGTACCGCCACCAAGTGCCGCCACCAAGTACAGCCATCAAGCCCTGCCACCAAGTACTGCCACCAAGTACTGCCACCAAGTACAGCCACCAAGCACTGCCACCAAGTACCGCCACCAAGAACTGCCACCAAGTGCTGCCACCAAGCCCTGCCAGCCGTGACTCGCCCCAAGCACGTGTCGAACTTGTTAACTGCCAGCTATAAATAATTCAATGGGCCT
This sequence comes from Lymnaea stagnalis, assembly GCA_964033795.1. Lineage (NCBI taxonomy): Eukaryota > Metazoa > Mollusca > Gastropoda > Lymnaeidae > Lymnaea > Lymnaea stagnalis. The sequence continues at coordinate 657,136 of CAXITT010000359.1, forward strand.
CCGTTGTTTCTTGCAGCCTTCCCTTAATTCTATAATGAATAGTGTATTGTGAGGTGTCCCCGGGGCCCACCCCATCGATCAGCTGACCCTCGATAACCCAACGGGCGTTGTGATTGGCCGACCCCCAGATACAAAACGCCCAGGTGAAGATTTGGTACGTACGTGAACACGTCGTCAAAGTATTTCAACACCCGCGGTGATTTGTTCCGGAAAAACGGTGTTCAGTCAAGTGAAACTTTTGTTTAAGACTTTTGATGATTCTCGAGAGAACCAGCCTATCCCGCCCCCACTTATCGGGATAAACATTCGTGATGTTGTGGGTGGGGGGAGTGGGTGGGGTGGGTTGAAGGATGGGGCAGCAACAGACGATGACAGACGCAAAGATTTTTTTAAAAAAATATTTAAAAATAAATGAAGTTTGATTTATTGATTTAAAAATAAAAAAATAAAAAATTAAAAAAAAAAAACAAGCACATTTACATCTTATCATTGTAAGGTTTCACCGTTATCATTGTAAGGTTTCACCGTTATCATTGTAAGGTTTCACCGTTATCATTGTAAGGTTTCACCGTTATCATTGTAAGGTTTCACCGTTATCATTGTAAGGTTTCACCGTTCGATTAGATTTCAACTCGAGTCACCAGTCTGATCAAAGCTGAGGCTCCTTTAGAAAACTCCTTTGAGATGTCGAGTCTCTCAGTTGCTCCTTGATACCCATGACCGTTATACACTGGTGCACCCTACCCGTAGTTAAAACTAAGGGCCACCCGGGAGGAGGGCAATAGAACAAGATGGAATATAACGTAACAAGATGAAAGACTTGGGCTTGGATGGCAATAGCGTGGACATACATTAAGATGGAGGCAAAAGACACAGACAACTGGATGGGAATAGTTCATGATGGGGATGATACAGGATATGAGGGGAGGAGGGGCGGGGGGGGTGAAACGTGGGACAAATGATAATCTTAAGTGTGTTTTATTAAATTTCGGAATGTTGGTATCATAGAATGTTCCAAACAATTCAATTTTTTTTTTAAAGTATTTTTTTTTAAAATTTGGAACTCAACTTTGTGCATCTCCCAGAGGTGTTAACTTATTTAATTGTGGGTGTGACCATTGAACTGGATTGGAATAACCTTATTTTGTCCTTCGGCTCAGGTTTTGTTAGATGTGCTATTAAATGTGCAGACGACAGAGTTACCAATTCAGTAATATTGTTAATGGCGACGAACATTTGGTTAGACCCTTTGAAATCGCCAGCATCAAATCAAATGCGAGCCGTTACTTCACCGTGGCTCGACGGTTCGTTACGTTAACTACGGTGCTCACAAAATTCATTGAATTAATACAAATCTTTGAAGTGATGCGGGCCTTTCAATCGTTAGACTGTTTTAAATTGTTTGGAAATAACAAAAAAAAAATGTGCAAATAGTGAATTTAATTTTTAACAATTATTGAAATATTCCTCCAAAAATCTTTAAAATCTATGACTTCCTTACTCTTGGTAATTGAAAACAAAAATCAATAATATAAAAATTTAAAAATTACACTCAATTTAATTGCGAATAACTAAAAAGAAGATAAAAATTGATTGGTGACGAAATGTGTTTGAGAGAGCACGAGATTGTTGTTTTTCCGAATGCAAACCAGAGCGACGCCGGGTATAATGACTAGTATCTGATCAACTAATCAATATGTAATGACTAGTATCTGATCAACTAATAAATGTATAATGACTAGTATCTGATCAACTAATCAATGTGTAATGACTAGTATCTGATCAACTAATCAATGTGTAATGACTAGTATCTGATCAACCTATCAATGTATAATGACTAGTATCTGATCAACTAATCAATGTGTAATGACTAGTATCTGATCAACTAATCAATGTGTAATGACTAGTATCTGATCAACTAATAAATGTGTAATGACTAGTATCTGATCAACTAATCAATGTATAATGACTAGTATCTGATCAACTAATCCATGTATAATGACTAGTATCTGATCAACTAATCAATGTATAATGACTAGTATCTGATCAACTAATCAATGTATAATGACTAGTATCTGATCAACTAATCAATGTATAATGACTAGTATCTGATCAACTAATCAATGTATAATTACTAGTATCTGATCAACTAATCCATGTATAATGACTAGTATCTGATCAACTAATCAATGTATAATGACTAGTATCTGATCAACTAATCAATGTATAATGACTAGTATCTGATCAACTAATCAAAGTATAATGACTAGTATCTGATCAACTAATCAATGTATAATGACTAGTATCTGATCAACTAATCAATGTATAATGACTAGTATCTGATCAACTAATCAATGTATAATGACTAGTATCTGATCAAGTAATCCATGTATAATGACTAGTATCTGATCAACTAATCAATGTATAATGACTAGTATCTGATCAACTAATCAATGTATAATGACTAGTATCTGATCAACTAATCAATGTATAATGACTAGTATCTGATCAACTAATCAATGTATAATGACTAGTATCTGATCAACTAATCAATGTATAATGACTAGTATCTGATCAACTAATCAATGTATAATTACTAGTATCTGATCAACTAATCAATGTATAATGACTAGTATCTGATCAACTAATCAATGTATAATGACTAGTATCTGATCAACTAATCAATGTATAATGACTAGTATCTGATCAACTAATCAATGTATAAT
>CAXITT010000359.1:662049-679477 GCA_964033795.1 Lymnaea stagnalis
AAAGGGAGCCCGTTGTTCCGTGGGCCACGTGTTGTCGCTAGTGCCAATCCCGAGTGAAAGGTAGCCCGCTGTTCCGTGGGCCACATGCTGTCGCAAGTGCCAATCCCGAGTGAAAGGTAGCCCGTTGTTCCGTGGGCCACATGTTGTCGCAAGTGCCAATCCCAAGTGAAAGGTAGCCATTGTTCCGTGGGCCACGTGTTGTCGCTAGTACCAATCCCGAGTGAAAGGTAGCCCGTTGTTCCGTGGGCCACATGCTGTCGCTAGTGCCAATCCCGAGTGAAAGGTAGCCCGTTGTTCCGTGGACCACATGTTGTCGCTAGTGCCAATCCCGAGTGAAAGGTAGCCCGTTGTTCCGTGGACCACATGCTGTCGCTAGTGCCAATCCCGAGTGAAAGGTAGCCCGCTGTTCCGTTGACCACATGTTGTCGCTAGTGCCAATCCCGAGTGAAAGGTAGTCCGCTGTTCCGTGGACCACATGCTGTCGCTAGTGCCAATCCCGAGTGAAAGGTAGCCCGCTGTTCCGTGGACCACATGTTGTCGCTAGTGCCAATCCCGAGTGAAAGGTAGCCTGCTGTTCCGTGGACCACATACTGTCGCTAGTGCCAATCCCGAGTTAAAGGTAGCCGTTGTTCCGTGGGCCACATGCTGTCGCTAGTGCCAATCCTGAATGAATGGAACAATATACCAAAATATCCTACATTATTGAAAAACGATTTGTGAGAACTTTAAATAATTGACGGCGATGGTGTCGTGTGTCCTCATGGGGTTGTGATCAGAAGACAGTTGTCATTACCATGGCGGGGCTATCATTACTCCCATCAATTAAATATAGATATTGGCAAGGAATCGTTTACGAGGGCTGGGGGGGGGGCGAGATCCGGTTGCCCAGCGTTTTAATAGCTTTTGGTCAGAAATGAGGGACCAGTGGGTCCATTCCCGTGTACCTTGGATGTTGTGTTTGGTAAAAACTATGATGTTATTTCCTGATAGGGAATAAAACAAGATTCTGTAACGCATAGCCGATCAAGTTGCACTTATAAACTCATACACAATGCACTCCCAAACATACACAATGCACTCCCAAACATACACAATGCACTCCCAAACATACACAATGCACTCCCAAACATACACAATTGCACTCCCATACATACACAATGCACTCCCAAACATACACAATGCACTCCCAAACATACACAATTGCAGTCCCAAACATACACAATGCACTCCCAACATACACACTGCACTCGCACACAACACTCATTGAACTCACACATAGATGCCATGGTGTGGGAAGTGTGGCACAGGAAGTGTCCGACCGACGCAACATTTTTTCTATAATCAGACGGGCTGCATTGTCGGCCAATGGCAGAGCTTACCGTGAGTAGAGATGAACAACTGGTGCGAGGGTCTACATTTGGAATATCCCACATGCGAGTGTATGGATTGAAATATCCATGTGCGAGTGGGTGGATCGAAATATCCCAGTGCGAATGTATGGATTGAAATACCCAAGTGTGAGTGAATAGATTGAAATACCCCAGTGCGAGTGTATGGAATGAAATATCATGGTGCGAGTGTATTGATTGAAATACCCCGGTGCGAGTGTATGGATTGAAGTATTCATGTCGAGTGTGTGGATTGAAATATCCCATTGCGAGTGTATGGATTGAAGTATCCCAGAATGAGGTTGTAGATTATAGATTGAAATATCCCAGTGCGAGGGTGCAGATAATAGTCTGACATAGATTGAACATTTTGGATGAGTTGAACAAAAAATCCCAATGTGATAAAATCTTTTGATGGTTTTTACCGTATCATGTTGTCCGATTCCCACGTCTGTTCGATCAATAATTGCCCGTGTGATGATGTGCGGTGTGTCTGTGTGCGAGACGGTGTTTGAATGTCTGTGTGTCAGATGGTGTTTGGATGTCTGTGTGATAGACGGTGTTTGGATGTCTGTGTGTCAGACGGTGTTTGGAGGTCTGTGTGTCAGACGGTTTTTGGATGTCCGTGTGCTAGACGGTGTTTGGATGTATGTGTGTCAGATGGTGTTAGGATGTCTGTGTGCTAGACGGTGTTTGGATGTCTCTGTGCCAGACGGTGTTTGGATGTATGTGTGTCAGATGGTGTTTTGATGTATGTGTGCTAAACGGTGTTTGGATGTCGGTGTGTCAGGCGGTGTTTGGATGTCCGTGTGTCAGACGGTGTTTGGATGTCCGTGTGCTAGACGGTGTTTAGATGTCTGTGTGCTAGACGGTGTTTGGATGTCTGTGTGTTAGACGGTGTTTGGGTTTCTGTGTGTCAGACGGTGTTTGTATGTCGGTGTGTCAGATTGTGTTTGGATGTCTGTGTGCTAGATGGTGTTTGGACGTCTGTGTGCTAGACGGTGTTTAGATGTCTGTGTGTCAGACGGTGTTTGGATGTATGTGTGTCAGACGGTGTTTGGATGTATGTGTGTCAGACGGTGTTTGGATGTATGTGTGTCAGACGGTGTTTGGATGTATGTGTGCCAGATGGTGTTTGGATGTATGTGTGTCAGACGGTGTTTGGCTGTCTGTGTGCTAGACGGTGTTTGGATGTATGTGTGTCAGACGGTGTTTGGATGTATGTGTGTCAGATGGTGTTTGGATGTATGTGTGTCAGACGGTGTTTGGATGTATGTGTGTCAGACGGTATTTGGATGTATGTGTGCCAGACGGTGTTTGGATGTATGTGTGTCAGACGGTGTTTGGATGTCTGTGTGCTAGACGGTGTTTGGCTGTCTGTGTGCCAGTGGGTGTTTGTATTTCTGTGTGCCAGATGGTGTTTGGATGTCTGTGTGTCAGACGGTGTTTGGCTGTCTGTGTGTCAGACGGTGTTTGTATTTCTGTGTGCTAGACGGTGTTTGGATTTCTGTGTGTCAGACTGTGTTTGTATTTCTGTGTGCTAGACGGTTTTGGATGTCTGTGTGCCAGACGATGTTTGGATGTCTGTGTGTCAGACGGTGTTTGGCTGTCTGTGTGCTAGACGGTGTTTGGATGTCAGTGTGACAGACTGTGTTTGGATGTCTGTGTGCTAGACGGTGTTTGGATGTCTGTGTGCTAGACGGTGTTGAAATGTCTGTGTGCCAGACGATGTTTGGATGTCTGTGTGTCAGACGGTGTTTGGCTGTCTGTGTGTCAGACGGTGTTTGGCTGTCTGTGTGCTAGACGTTGTTTGGATGTCGGTGTGACAGACTGTGTTTGGATGTCTGTGTGCCAGACGATGTTTGGATGTCTGTGTGTCAGACGGTGTTTGGCTGTCTGTGTGCTAGACGGTGTTTGGATGTCTGTGTGCCAGATGGTTTGTTTTACTTTATAGCATAGTGCGTTCAAAACAAACAAACAAAAATGACGAAAACTTTTACGTGTGAACTGACAAAATGATTGGACCCAATTTCCGTTCGATCAAATTTCCGTTGATCAATTTTCCGTCGACGAATATTATTTCGAACAAATTTCCTGTGGCTGGTTTCTCGTTGTATTAGGTGTTGTGTCTTTTCCCTGATTATTTTTAAATGTGTAAACAAGGCAGACATCCTGGTGCTTTTCAACATTGAAAAAAAAAGTCAAATACAACAACAGGCGTGTCAAGTTCCCCCCCCCCCACCCCCAATTCCCCCCCCCTCCACCGGTGCAATCAATAAGGTGGCTCAGTGCAATAACTTCAAAGTTGTGCGTTTTATGTACCAACGGTAGCCCTGAGCGATATAAACAAGGCAGACAACCTGGTGCCTTTCAAAATTGAAAAAAAAAGTCAAATACAACCACCGGCGTGTCAAGTTCCCCCCCCCCCACCCCCAATTCCCCCCCCCTCCACCGGTGCAATCAATAAGGTGGCTCAGTGCAATAACTTCAAAGTTGTGCGTTTTATGTACCAACGGTAGCCCTGAGCGGCACATCGGTGTGGCGGCCCGTTCTGTTCAAGTCAATGAACGCGTGGGTGGACGTATTGTGAAATCCTTGGCCCGTAATTAGATTTTCTTACTGGTGGCCCACGACATAGTGGACACATGACTTATTTAAGTGGACTCTTCAAGCGCGGCAACGGTTTTGTGCATGTGGGTGTAGGGGAGGAGTGGGGGTGGGGTGGGGTGGCCCGCGGGGGTGGGGGTAGTTTTAGATGGTGTATCTGTTTAACATATAAACAATTTAAAAAAAAGTAGAATATTCAAAGACAAGTTCTTCCTGTATTGAATAATGTTTTCCCTCCTTTGAATTGTTTACCTTGGGGGAAACTGTTGAATGTGTTGACAGTGTTTAGAGTCGGGACTTTAAATTAGACCCCCCCCCCACACACACACACAACTTTGGCTGGTTTAAAGCATCGCGGCCCAAGATACACGCACCGTGCTAGTATTGCGGCCCAAGATACACGCACCGTGCTAGTATTGCGTCCCAAGATATACGCACCGTGCTAGTATTTTATCAAACTGCTTTAAGGAGGAGGGGACTTTGTGAGTCTTTAGCTACTCCGTGATGCAAAGTCATCACGTGACTTTAAGAGGTGGCTGTAACTTTTCGGGTTTTCTCCCCTGCATTCTAAAGTCACATTTTAATTTTTCCACAGCACACCTGTGTGGTACTTAATTTTTGTTTTCTTTCTGGCATCCTTCCGTCACAATGTGACGGTGGTGTAGACCTGTCACAATGTGACGGTGGTGTAGACCTGTCACAATGTGACGGTGGTGTAGACCTGTCACAATGTGACGGTGGTGTAGACCTGTCACAATGTGACGGCGGTGTAGACCTGTCACAATGTGACGGTGGTGTAGACCTGTCACAATGTGACGGTGGTGTAGACCTGTCACAATGTGACGGTGGTGTAGACTTGTCGCAATGTAGGCAGGTCTGTAGTACTTATCTACTCGAGCAACACAAACATATAAAGTTAATTTTTCACAACAATTTATTAGTCAAGAAATCATGAATTAAATATGAATTAAAATTTGACACAAGAATTTGGCATTGATTGGCATGTGCACTTATTTCCTTACATGAGAAAATGGCTGACATTTCCAACATGTCAACGGGAAATGAATAATGGACGGTAATCGCGTGTTGCGTTTTAAAAAAATTATAAGGTTACGGCCCTTATACGTCTTTCCAAAGCTTCATTTTGTTCGGCTGTTTGGATGAGGCACTGAGTCACAGGTCATACCTGGGGGCTTCAGATACCAGCAACGCAAACAGTCTCCATCATTCGCCACCCCCACACACCCACAAACACACCAAACTAGACCTGTAGCATAAACAGAATCACTATGGATTACACCTAGCCATTCATCTATCCGATAGAGTCCGTCTCATTATACCTAGTAATTTATCTATCCGATAGAGTCTGTCTCATTATACCTAGTCATTCATCTATCCGATAGAGTCTGTCTCATTATAACCAGCCATTCATCTATCCGATAGAGTCTGTCTCATTATACCTAGCCATTCATCTATCCGATAGAGTCTGTCTCATTATTTCTATCCATTCATCAATCCGATAGAGTCTGTCTCATTATACTTAGTCATTCATCTATCCGATAGAGTCTGTCTCATTATATCTAGCCATTCATCTATCCGACAGAGTCTCTCTCATCCATTTGTTCATCTTTCCAACTATTTATCTCATCGTTCATTTATCTATACCGGTGGTTCTCAAAGATAACTGTGGGGTGGTGAATTGTTTAGTTGGCTCTTATGGACGGTTACAGTATATGAGGATCATTTTTTAAAACTATAAATGACTTTCAGATTTTTTATCAGAATTCAAATAAATTTAAGATCGACTGTGGTGGAAGAGATAATTTTTTAAAACATTTCTCTATCAAAAGGCAAGAAGCTGTTTGACAATAGTTCAATGTTGGGAAAACACATTTTTTTCTTTTCTTTCTTTCTCAGCACTGACTTTCTTAGTCAACAATCACGTTGTCTCGTGTCAATCTTATCAAATCGATAATTCAGCGAAATCAATTTATGATTGTAAAGCAATTGCGGTCACTTTACTAAAACGAAATCAACAATCGATGATTTTGCATGACACTTCGAGCTGCCCAAGGGCAACAAGGGCAACAAAACCAACAAGATCATCTCAATTCAATAGGAACACAAAAATGGGCATGTAATGTGCAAGCTAACAATTTGAAGGTATTTTGCAACCATTTGCATACTGCAGATTAGTAATGTCATCTTAGGATCTTCTTTTTTGGTAAATTTTCCAGAACGCTATCGAAAACACTTGCTTAATAAATAACTTGTGAAAAATTCAAAAATTCTTGGATCAAGTTAATCAGTTTATCGCTGACAATATTTTATAAATAAAACGCTTAATTCGTTTATAGGATCAATAAATTAATCGTGGGCCCTTCAGATATAGAAGAAGAAGAAGAATTTAGAATTGAGTAAATATATTTCTTTAAGATTTTATTTTATCAATTACCGAATGGTCGTGCAGAATTGCAGACTATGCGGTGCTAATAACGGAGAAGGAAACGGGGTTCGGGGAGCTGGGAAGGGGTGGCTGGGGGTGAGAGGGTGCCTTATGGCCTGAAAAATTTTGAGAACCACTTTCTTTCCATTCATTCATCTCACTGCTCACCCATCTCTCCACCGTCCTTCAAGGAAATATGATAAAAGTAACAAAAGGAAACTTAAATCCCCCGATTCCAACCACTTTTACACATAATCGTATGCTTTCAAATAAGTTCAGACATTTGCCACGTGGAGTCATCATTATGTTCGTGACTTACCCTACGAGACCCCTTGCATTGTTTGGGTCGATACCATCTGCTCCGAACCACTAATTAAGATGTCCGTTGTAAACCATTGCCGGCCAACGAAGGTGTCCGTTGTAAACCATTGCCGGCCAACGAAGGTAGGGAACGTGTGGACGTGTGCGAGCACGATTTATGGACGTTACTGGGCTACTGTAAACCTTTTGTAACTTTGCTGAAACACCAACGGCCGTCCTGCTGAGAGACTTACTTCTTTTGCAGAACCAGGAAGTGATCGTAAACTCTCCACACCCGTTTTCTCCAAACGAAGAAATAAGAAACATGAGGGTGAAAATCACCTCAAAAAAAAACAAAAAAAAAAAACGAACGTGTCGACCGATAGCCTTCTTCGGTGATCCACAAATAATAACAAAAAGTCGGAGAAGATACGTCAGCGAATTGTTACTAAAATAGCAATTGTGGGGAAGGAAATATCTATTGTGGGAAAAGAAACAAGTACGGCAGCAAATGTTTTTATTGTTTATTTTACATGTAACATTTGTATGTCATAGTTGATATATTTTACAGTCTTTTTATATATATTTCATTTTCTTCGCCACTTGAAAAATTTGTTTCATGTTTTGGTCATATTTAGCAATTTAAAAAAAGAAAATGTTTCGTTTATTTTTAACCTCTTTCATGTTCAGATCATATTTATCTTTTTCATGTAAAGGTGTCACTTGGACTTGCTATATGTTAAGATCATTTTTCGACCTATTTCAAAATTTCATGTTTTTTAAAATTTTTATTTGATCAGCTTTATGTTTTGGTTCTATTGGATCTATTTTATATTAAAGTCATCTCCCATCTATTTTATGTTAAAGTCATATTCGATCTCTTTTATGTTAAAGTCATATTTGATCTATTTTATATTTTAGTCATATTCGATCTATTTCATGTTTAAGTCATATTCGATCTGTTTTATGTTTAAGTCATATTCGATCTGTTTTATGTTTAAGTCATATTCGATCTGTTTTATGTTTAAGTCATATTCGATCTGTTTTATGTTTAAGTCATATTCGATCTGTTTTATGTTTAAGTCATATTCGATCTGTTTTATGTTTAAGTCATATTCGATCTGTTTTATGTTTAAGTCTTATTCGATCTGTTTTGTGTTTAAGTCATATTCGATCTATTTCATGTTTAAGTCATATTCGATCTGTTTTATGTTTAAGTCATATTCGATCTGTTTTATGTTTAAGTCATATTCGATCTGTTTTATGTTTAAGTCATATTCGATCTGTTTTGTGTTTAAGTCATGTTCGATCTGTTTTGTGTTAAAGTTATCTTCGATCTATTTCATGCTAGGTCCTATTCAATAGATTCCAAACATATCAACCTTGGAAGTTAAGAAAATTGATGACCCAAAACAGTTTTCCGTAATGGCACTGTATTAAAAATGTCACTTTGTTGTACACGGCACTGTGTTGAAAGTGTCACGTTGTTGTGCATGGCGCGGTATTGAAATTGTCACTTTTTTGTACACGGCACTGTACTTTGTATTGCACTGTATTTTTATACGGCACTGTATTTTATACGGCACTGTATTTTGTATGACACTGTATTTTTATATGGCACTGATTTTTATACGGCACTGTATTGCACAGGTCTCATTATTGCACACGTCTCATTATTGCACAGGTCTCATTATTGTACACGTCTCATTATTGCACACGTCTCATTATTGCACAGGTCTCATTATTGCACAGGTCTCATTATTGCACATGTCTCATTATTGCACAGGTCTCATTATTGCACAGGTCTCATTATTGCATAGGTCTCATTATTGCATACGTCTCATTATTGCACACGTCTCATTATTGCACACGTCTCATTATTGCACATGTCTCATTATTGCATAGGTCTCATTATTGCACAGGTCTCATTATTGCATAGGTCTCATTATTGCATACGTCTCATTATTGCACACGTCTCATTATTGCACACGTCTCATTATTGCACACGTCTCATTATTACACAGGTCTCATTATTGCACAGGTCTCATTATTGCACACGTCTCATTATTGCAACCGTCTCATTATTGCACAGGTCTCATTATTGCACAGGTCTCATTATTGCACAGGTCTCATTATTGCACACGTCTCATTATTGCACACGTCTCATTATTGCACACGTCACACATAGTGCTCACCATTGTCTTATTGGGTCAAAGGGAAGCGACTCAGATGGAATATGTATTTGTAATTTATAGAGTTGTCTTCCTTCGTCCCACGTAATTTTAGTTTGAAAACATTTAGAAATGTTTCAATCAATTTGTTTCACATAATTTGACTGAGCCTTGATTGCAAATAGGAAGAGTTACTCATAGATGTAAACATATAGTAGGAAAGAAAATGTGTTCAGCTTAACAAAAAAAAAAAGGATACAATTTTTTTTTTTTTTTTTTCTTTAAATTGTTTGCAAATTTAATTTTTTTTTTTNCTCTCCAAGCCTAGACTGTAACAGCATCCTGGGCTCTCCAAGCCTAGACTGTAACAGCATCCTGGGCTCTCCAAGCCTAGACTGTAACAGCATCCTGGGCTCTCCAAGCCTAGACTGTAACAGCATCCTGGGCTCTCCAAGCCTAGACTGTAACAGCATCCTGGGCTCTCCAAGCCTAGACTGTAACAGCATCCTGGGCTCTCCAAGCCTAGACTGTAACAGCATCCTGGGCTCTCCAAGCCTAGACTGTAACAGCATCCTGGGCTCTCCAAGCCTAGACTGTAACAGCATCCTGGGCTCTCCAAGCCTAGACTGTAACAGCATCCTGGGCTCTCCAAGCCTAGACTGTAACAGCATCCTGGGCTCTCCAAGCCTAGACTGTAACAGCATCCTGGGCTCTCCAAGCCTAGACTGTAACAGCCTCCTGGGCTCTCCAAGCCTAATTTTATTTTTGGTGTTGGAGTGGGAGGGTTTTCCTCCTCACTGTTTTTTTTTTTTACGCGAGATACGCCTAACTGGCCCCTGCATCCATGACGTGGCAGTTGTAAATCTAAGGACCTATTTAGAATCTTGTTCACAATGTCATAAGTACAAAACATTATTCCACTCCACACACCAATTTCATTGAAACTTAAGCTTGCATAGATATTCACACTCTACTCACTAATTCAATGAAATGTATATCTTGCATTTAATTCACACTCAACTCACTAATTCAATTAAATGTTTATTTAGCATAGATCTTCACACTCTACGCACTTATTCAATGAAATGTACATCTTGCATAGATTTTCAAAATAGTACACACTAATTCATTTGAACGTATGTCCTGTATAGATATATTCAAACGGTCAATTACCCCAAAACACAAAAATTTATTCAACCATTCAGAGGATCCCTTTCCTTAAAACAATAAGGGGATCACTGACTAATGAGATTGACCTGTATAAGTCGGGACAAATTGAACAAGACGCCCATTCGCTGATCTTCTTGCGTGGCGTGAACACGACTCTAGACATGTTGGTCAAGACGTTCATACTCGTCGGCCTCACGCTTCTTTGTGGGTAAGTGCGGTCAAGTGTGGTCAAGTGTGGTCAAGTGTGGTCAAGTGTGGTCAAGTGTGGTCAAGTGTGGTCAAGTGTGGTCAAGTGTGGTCAAGTGTGGTCAAGTGTGGTCAAGTGTGGTCAAGTGGTTTAGTCATTAAACAACACTTTTGTCCCCGGTTATAATTGTTTTTGGCTTCAAAGCTTTGAGATGTATACAAGATATCACAGGGCCTACCCGCCAGTATCCAGGTTCTTGCAATATGTCCAAGGTACTGCCATAAATCCTAGCTAATGCTGTTTAAGTCCCATGTACTGCCATAAGTTCCATGTACTGCCATAAGTCCCATGTCCTGCCATAAGTCCCATGTACTGCTATAAGTCCCATGTCCAGCCATAAGTCCCATGTACTGCCATAAGTCCCATGTCCTGCCATAAGTCCCATGTCCTGCCATAAGTCCCATGTCCTGCCATAAGTCCCATGTCCAGCCATAAGTCCCATGTCCTGCCATAAGTCCCATGTCCTGCCATAAGTCCCATGTACTGCCATAAGTCCCATGTCCAGCCATAAGTCCCATGTACTGCCATGTACTGCCATAAGTCCAATCTACTGCACTCAGAAGCCCTCAGCTGGATCACCTGAAATGGTCAGACCACAGCATAGGCCATCGCATAATGCGACTGTTAAAATTGTGATGAGTATGTTCGGCTACAAAATCCGGTCCTTCTTTTTGACGTAACCAGATTTTAGAGAGTAACACTTTAAATATAATCTTAGTAATAAATCTCCATTTTTAACAAAATCCAGTCCAACAATTTTCTTCCCAACACATTTCTTTTGCACAAATTCCCGGGTACGATTTCAAATGAAAGTATGTTTACATCCCTTCCCAGGAGCCGAGTCGGCGGTATTCACGCTGCTTCTGCCGACGACCTTGAGACGAAGATGGAGTTCGTCTTAGAGGCTCTCAGCTACATGGAACGATGGAGCCTTAAAGTAGAAGACGTCCTTCAAAAATTAAACGGTTTGGACCTTTCTTGTTACCGGCCTAACATTGTGTCTATGGAGTGACAACAGTTCATAACTGCGTGGCGCTAGCGTGATAATTAAGAGGCAATAATATCAAAATAAAGTCGAAAAAGATTCAATAGCCTGGTAAATCAGTTGCAATATTAGCGAACATTTATAGATTTGGGGTTTTCTTTTTAGAGTCGTTCCCTGAGTGGTCAAACTGCAGCAAGGAGTGTGGAGGAGGATACAAGACTCGCCCCAAGCTGGAATGTCCGGAAAATGATCAGGAAAACTGTACTGAAATAATGTACTGTAACCCTCAGCGCTGCCATGCGGGTAAGTAGTTTATTGGTCGTCTGCTTTATTTTGTCAATGTTATTATTTGAACTCATAGAATTTAAATCTGAAATTATTAACCCCTAATTGAACATCCTCTAATTGAACATCCTATAATGAACATCTTCTAATAAACTCATTCTAATAAACACCTTCTAATATAAATCTTCTAATAAACATCTTCCAAAAAACATCCTATCATAAACATCATCTAATTAACATCCACTAATAAACATCCTCTAATAAACATCCTCTAATAAACATCCACTAATAAACATCCTCTAATAAACATCCTCTAATAAACATCCTCTAATAAACATCCTCTATTAACATCCTCTAATTAACATTCTCTAATAAACATCATCTAATAAACATCATCTAATAAACATTCTCTAATAAACATCCTCTAATTAACATCCTCTAATACACATCCACTAATAAACATCCTCTAATTAACATCCTCTAATAAACATTCTCTAATAAACATCATCTAATAAACATCATCTAATAAACATCATCTAATAAACATCCTCTAATTAACATCCTCTAATAAACATCCTCTAATAAACAACCTCTAATAAACATCCTCTAATAAACAACCTCTTAAAAATCCTCTAATAAACATCCACTAATAAAAATCCTCTAATAAACATCCACTAATAAACATCCTCTAATAAACAACCTCTAATAAACATCCTCTAATTAACATCATCTAATAAACATCCTCTAATAAACATCCTCTAATAAACATCCTCTAATAAACATCATCTAATAAACATCCTCTAATAAACATCCTCTAATTAACATCCTCTAATAAACATCCTCTAATAAACATCATATAATAAACAACATCTAATAAACATCCTCTAATAAACATCCACTAATAAACATCCTCTAATTAGCATCCTTTAATAAAAATCCTCTAATAAACATCCTCTAATAAACATCCTCTATTAATATCCTCTAATTAACATTCTCTAATAAACATCATCTAATAAACATCATCTAATAAACATCATCTAATAAACATCATCTAATAAACATCCTCTAATTAACATCCTGTAATAAACATCCACTAATAAAATTCCTCTAATTAACATCCTCTAATAAACATTCTCTAATAATCATCATCTAATAAACATCATCTAATAAACATCATCTAATAAAAATCATCTAATAAACATCCTCTAATTAACATCCTCTAATAAACTACCTCTAATAAACATCATCTAATAAACATCATCTAATAAACAACTTCTAATTAACATCTTCTAATTAACATTTTCTAATAAACATCCTCTAATAAACATCATCTAATAAACATCCTCTAATTAACATCCTCTTAAAAACATCATCTAATAAACATCATCTAATAAACATCCTCTAATAAACATCCACTAATAAACATTCTCTACTTCAGACTATCAACGGGAGCGCGTTGCCACGTGTAAAATAGAGACTGACCCTCGATACCTCGCCTCTTATAAATTTAGTGGTGAGGTCATTTTGAGTCAGGTAAGTACCCAGCAGTACTATCAGACATCTAACTTTAGTGGTGAGGTCATTTTGAGTCAGGTAAGTACCCAGCAGTACTATCAGACATCTAATTTTAGTGGTGCGGTCACTTTTAGACAGTTAAACACCCAGCAGTACCATATATCTCCTACTAAGCCAAGTGTTGGACATCGGGAAATAAGATAGTTCCTCGGGCTACACCATCGGGTAAACATTGAATCAGTGAAGGGGTTTGCACGTGTTTAGTAGCTGTGTAGCCGGTAGTTTTTCTTCTGTATAAAGAAGATCTAAAACAAATATCTATAAAACTATAAATAAAAAGAACTTGAACATTAAAATCTCTGCTCCCAATTCTTGAAACATTTCCTCCATTCCTCATTTTCTATCTCCCCTCCTCCCTCCCTCCCTAACGCCCCATCTCTCTCTCTCTCTCTCTCTCTCTCTCTCTTCCTCTCTCTCCCTCTCCCCCTCTCTCTCTCTGTCTCCCGACTCCCCCACTAACTCCATCTCTGCTTCCCTCTCTGTCTCATTGTTCTTCTCCCTCACAGTTTCCCTCCTAATTTCATCAATGAATACCTCCATGTCACCTTCCATGCCTGCCTCCATGTCTCCCTCCTATCTCCCTCTCTGTTTCTATAATATATGCTTCCCTCTCTGTGTCCTCCAATATGCATCCATGTCTCCCTCAATGTAACGCTCCAAGTTTCCCTCCATGATTCCCTTACTGGCTCCATCTTCGGCTCCCTCTCTGTCTCTATCTCTGTTTTACTATTTCCCTCATAGCCTCTTTTCCAGTATTCATCAATGTCGACCTCTATATCTCCCCCTCTCTCCCTCCAGGTCTCCCTCCAGGTCTCTCTCCAGGTCTCCATCCAGGTCTCCCTCCAGGTCTCCCTCCAGGTCTCTCTCCAGGTCTCCATCCAGGTCTCCCTCCAGGTCTCCCTCCAGGTCTCCCTCCCTGTCTCCCCCGATCTCAATCCATGTCACGCAGGCTCCCTCCATATCTTCGTCAATCTCTTACTCCATATCTCCCTCAATGTCTCCATTCGTCTCCCTCTATGAGTCCTAATATGTCTCACTCTCTGTCACCCCCTCTTTGTCTCAACCTCTGTATCCCTATATGTATTCCTGTCTCCGTCAGAGTTATTCTCCATGTCAACCTTCATGTCTCCCTTCTTTGTCTATATGTCACCATCCAGGTTTCCCTCCATGTCTCCCTCCATATCTCCCTCAAAGTCTCTATCCATTCCTTCCTATATGCCTCCTTCTATGTTTCTCTCCTTCTATGTAACCCTCTCTTTCCCCGTTATTCTCATCCCATGTCTCCCTACCAGTCTCCCTACCAGTCTCCCTACTAGTCTCCCTCCACACATGCCTCTAAGTATCGCCCCATGTCTTCTATCATGTATCTTACACTAAAATCCTCTCTGTCTCCCTCCCTGTCTCTATCCCTGTCTCCATCTCCGACTCCCTCTTCACCTCCCTTCCTGTCACCTCCCTGTCTACCCCATTGTCACCATCCTTGTCTTCCTGTCTACCTCCCTAGCTAACTCCATATCGCCCTCTCTGTCTACCTCCCGATCTAACTCAATATCCCTCTCTGTCTCCCTCTATGTTTCCCACTATACCTCCCTCTGTATCCCTCCCAGTCTCCCTTTCAGTCTCACTCTCTGTCTTCGCCTGTCTACCACACTCCCTCTCTAAAACTATAAAGTTCTTCTTGCAATGACTAAACTTTCTGAAGCTATGACATATGCTTTTGTTTTCGTAACAGCGTAAAGGTCAACCCTTAAAGGTCATTGCTGTTATTAACAACGAGTCTCCTAAGGAAGCAAATGATAAGTCAATCAAACACGGCTTCCACGTGCACACATACGGGGACATTCGCCATGGATGTGCAGTGGACGACCAGGACTTCAATCCAGATGATGTTACCCACGGATACATCGACAGCCAGATAAGGTAATATTACCCACGGATACATGGGCAGCCAGATAAGGTAATGTTAGTCACGGATACATGGACAGCCAGATAAGGTAATATTACCCACGGATACATGGGCAGCCAGATAAGGTAATGTTACTCACGGACACAGGGACAGCCAGATAAGGTAATGTTACCCAGCCGGATAAGGTAATGTTACCCACGGATACATGGACACCCAGATAAGGTAATGTTAGTCACGGATACATGGACAGCCAGATAAGGTAATGTTACTCACGGATACATGGACACCCAGATAAGGTAATGTTAGTCACGGATACATGGACAGCCAGATAAGGTAATGTTACCCAGCCAGATAAGGTTATGTTACCCAGCCAGATAAGGTAATGTTACCCACGGATACATGGACAGCCAGATAAGGTAATGTTACCCACGGACACATGGACAGCCAGATATGGTCTGCACCTAGGATATTTTTCAGTCAAGTTTAGACTTGTTGCATGCATAAGGATATTTGATTTGTCTATTTCTGAGTGCATGTGACAGACTGCTGGTTTGTTGGCTCCTAGGTCTCGGTGTTTATATTTCTTGATGTTCCAGGTTGAGGACTCATTATTTAGAAGGGGAAAAAAATAAAGACACCTACGTAATGTTTTGGTTAACGGCAGATTGTATATTCTAGCGTAGCGATTTAGAGTTAGTCAAGTATCTCACGCAGTAACTTGGCATTGCAAACAACACAAAAACAAACACGCCTTGAGACTTACGGAAAGCGCACTTTCGCATTTGCTGGTCCAACAAATTGGAACGCCCTCCCTGACGATCTCAGAAACAACCAGACACTGGAGTCCTTTAAAACCGATTTAAAGACACATCTATTTCGCAAACACCTTCTGGGTTGATTGTCTACCTTATTTTCCAGTTAATGCATCATGGCTGTGTTGCTCCGGGTTGAAATGGCTAGAAAGACTTTGAGATTGTATGCTTGTAATTAGTTTTTGTAGTGTTGCGTTTGTTATAAATGTGGTAAATTATAGATTTGTTTTTTGTTGACTTTGTACCGCGCTTCGAGCCTTTGGGGATGAAGCGTGTTTTTTGAAATGAACTTTATTATTATTATTTTATAAAAAAAATTAGGCGAAGTCAGTAGGTTTTTTTAAGGTTGGGTGGGGGGAGGGGAGGGGTGCCGTTAAGTTTATGAATGGAAATAAGTAGCACTTTTTCAGAGAGCCTTTTATCCATGTGTGGATTTGAGTTGTCATTAAAATGTATTGACTAAAATGGATTAGAAAATTTTAAAAAACAAACAAAAAAACGATGACTTAATTCTTAAAGCCCTTACCAGCGTAACATATAGACGATTGTGTTTCCTATCATAGACATGTCGGTGATTGGGGCAACATTGATCTGGAACAAGGGAACATCACCACCTTTACATTCACAGATAACGTTGCTACTCTGTTCGGTGATCGATCAATTATTGGAAGATCGCTCGTTGTGAGTATCGATGTCGATGGTTCGATTCCTGGGCAAAAATTATTCAAATGAGAAAAAAATCATTATATCATATACTAATTTAATGTTGTTTTATTTCATCAAAACTTACAAGTAGAAAAGTTCTGTAACTTTATTTTCAAAAATCCATTTCGATTTATTCTGTTCCAACTCTCGCAATGTCTAATCCGACAACTTTGTCCATAGATCCATGAAAAAGAAGATGACGGAGGAATCAATGCTGACCCTGAAAGTAAACGCAGTGGCAACACCGGGGTGCCCGTGGCTTGCTGCGTCATCGGCTTGGCCTTTGAGTAGACCAACCGACCTGACAACATACCAAGATCTGGGACCAGCACGCCGCCGGGCATATGTCTCATAATCTTTTTTCAGTTCATGTTTGGTTTCTTTATTCTAGAGCGAATCTCACCGTGGCCTAAAGTTTAAATAGAGTTTTAAAAAAATATCAAGTTTGACTTTTTATTCATCTGTCAAGTTCCAGGTCCAGTTCGTGAGAAATCGTAACAAATGTGTCATTTTGAATCTAAAATTTCAACTGTAATGGGAAATATGTTTGGTTTGCCATGGCCAGATCCAGACTTTAAAAAAGGGATTGGAAGCACCAGCCTCAAATAGCCAACTCTAGAGCTTCAAAGGAAGGCTAAAAAAATGGAGAGAAAAAAATCCATATCTAGAACGTAAAAGGAATGGTAGAAAGTAGAAACTGCAACCCCCAACCACCAACCCACAACCACCAACCACCAACCACCAACCCCCAACCACCAACCACCAACCACCAACCACCAACCCCCAACCACCAACCTCCAACCCCCAACCACCAACCCCCAACCACCAACC
>CAXITT010000359.1:679878-696682 GCA_964033795.1 Lymnaea stagnalis
CCCCCAACCCCCCACCCCCAACCCCCACCCCCCAACCCCCAACCCCCACCCCCCAACCCCCAACCACCAACCACCAACCACCAACCCCCAACCACCAACCACCAACCCCCAACCACCAACCCCCAACCCCCACAAAAGCCAGATCTAGATCGGACAACGAATGTTGGAAACTGCACGGAAGAGCCAAACGGACATCTTCCCCAGGCTGTAGAAATACTGGAAGATTTAGATTTTAGATTCTTTGAAAATTGTACTATAGAAATATTCCTAAATGTATTCAAAGCACCGCTTACCAAAGAGAAGTATTCCGAAATGTAAGAAAACAACACGAGATTTTTAATAAGAAGATCAACGATAAGAATACAGGAAAGTGTGTAAGAGCTAAGTGTGTAAGAACTAAATGTGTAAGAACTAATTGTGTAAGAGCTAAGTGTGTAATGGCTGAGTGTGTAAGAACTAAGTGTGTAAGGGCTAAGTGTGTAAGGGCTAATTGTGTAAGAGCTAAGTTTGTAAGAGCTAAGTGTGTAAGAACTAAGTGTGTAAGAACTAATTGTGTAAGAGCTAAGTGTGTAAGGGCTAAGTGTGTAAGAGCTAAGTGTGTAAGAGCTAAGTGTGTAAGGACTAAGTGTGTAAGAGCTAAGCGGTCGCTTTTGCAGATTGCGAGAAAAAATATCCATACGGATTTAAAGGTCTCTCGGCCTTAAATAATGGAGGTGGTGTGTCTGAACACATTCATGGGCACCAATCATGTCAAATGTACACCACAGTCATGCTCTGTCAACGGACACCTTTTTGGAGCTAAAACAAATCCTCTAATTAGAGGCAAAACACGGTGAGATGTTCTATAAAAGCTTTCCAAAAGTCTGAACAATCAGATGGTAATCTTCACCAATATATGATAATAATTTATTGTTTAACACTCAGTCATCACTTCAATGTAAGCGAATTCTCGATTTTGTTTAAATTATGGAATTAAGTTCGTCATAAAAAAATTTTTTTTTAGATAGTGAGAACGTAGAGATGGAACTATGAGCTTAAACTGAAAATTCTACAGAAAAACAAGCTGGTCTTATTATAATATCTGGTCTCAGTAGAATATCTGGTCTCAATAGAATATCCGGTCTCATTAGAATATGTGATCTTGGTAGAATGACCGGTCTCAAAAGCATATCTGGTATCAGTAGAATGTTTTACTGTTTCTATAACATTAATAATTGTTTACTCTTACTACGTTCATTATAGTCATTGTGGTGGTTTTGTTTTCTTTTCGTTTCTTATAATATAATTTATAGGAATATTAAATTTTTAAACGAACCATTCCCCGAAAAGAGTTTAGAGAATAAGTAATTATGTAAAAACTGAAATGTGAAAGATTAAATTGACAAAATTTTAAATTGCGGTAAATAGTATTCCTCTAGTTAATAAAGCCCTTATATGTACAGAAGGGCCACCTTTAGGATATTTATCAATCGCAGGAAAGAAATTGAAATTGATAGACCTTAAAGACACATTTTTATACTTAAGACAACAAGTAGAAGTGGGGTATAAAGGACTCTTTTGCAGGTATTCCAAAAAACAATATTACCTCACCAAAGATTACTAAAACATGACGTTGGTAAAAAACATAAAAACAACTGTTACTTTGGTTGCGTTATAAATCATCTTTGATCTTTTACGTCTTGTTTTTAATCATTTATTTTTGTTACTTTGGTAAATGTTTACCCTTTGTGTTGTTGTTATTTCCACCATTGTTTTTTTTTAGGTTGACGATGTGCGCTTAGAGAGTTTGAGTTCAATGTTTAATTACAATATGGTGATGTGGTAAAAGATGTATCGTAGGGGCCTTGCCATAAAAAAATATTGAAGAATTAAAATGCAACCACTGTAAGAAGAGAGATGGCTTCAATCCCCCACAGCTGACTTCAGCACATCCCTTCTTCAAAGCGGCCTGGTAAACGCCGGGCAATTCAACTAGTCGGTAAAAAATAGTTAATAAATGAGGTAATTAAAGGCCTCCTTATTACCTCACGGTTTCATTGGTTAAAATAATTTTCCATGAATCTTTCACAACTCCTTCCTCTCCAACGTAGGCCTATTTCTCAAAATGAGCGTAAATTTCTTGTTCAGAGTATCTCCTTTCTTCAATTTGTTCTAAGGGATGCAACCCTGAGAAGATTTTTTAAAGAATAACTACGGTGTTTTCAATATCCTTAAGAGTTGACTATGTTTTTTTCAGTATATTTAAGAGAATACTATAGTATTTTCAGTTTATTTGAGAGGGAAACTATGGTGTTTTCTGTATCTTTGAGAGGGAAACTATGGTGTTTTCTGTATTTTTTTTTTTTTTTTTTTTAATTTCCCATTTTATTTCAGTATATTTAAGAGAATACTATAGTATTTTCAGTTTATTTGAGAGGGAAACTATGGTGTTTTCTGTATCTTTGAGAGGGAAACTATGGTGTTTTCTGTATCTTTTTTTTTTTTTTTAATATCCCATTTTCGGAGTTAATTAATTTAGACAAGGTAAAGTTATTTCGTTAAGTGGAATTTCATCTATGCCCCACAACAAAATAAAAAAGATAATGTTTAATTTAAAATACAACAGCTAAACTCATAACCACAACACACTAAAAGATAGGCCGGGGTGGACAAGAGTTGCTTAAAAAATACGTTATCAGTACTATGACCCCATGCAAAATTTACGCCACTGCTCAGCGATCACGTGATATTTCTCTTCCAACTTGTATTGTTATCTTTCGTCCTGATAATGATTTATTCCACCTCCTGTTTTGATGGTCCTCCACGAAATGGTCGTCATGTGCACGGACGGCTTCCTGCTTGATGGTTCTCCACGAAATGGTCGTAATGTGCACGGACGGCTTCCTGCTTGATGGTAACAAATTGGCTAATCAAAACTCTCCTGGCACGTCTCACTACCCGGTAATACCAGGAAATATGTCAGTCTTAGGTAGAACTCAGCCATTGAATGACCTAAGGATGGTAAATGTTCTGTCTTAGGTAGAACTCAGCCATTGAATGACCTAAAGATGGTAAATGTTCCGTCTTAGGTAGAACTCAGCCATTGAATGACCTAAAGATGGTAAAGGTTCTGTCTTAGGTAGAACTCAGTCATTGAATGACCTAAAGATGGTAAATGTTCCGTCTTAGGTAGAACTCAGTCATTGAATGACCTAAAGATGGTAAATGTTCTGTCTTAGGTAGAACTCAGCCATTGAATGACCTAAAGATGGTAAATGTTCTGTCTTAGGTAGAACTCAGTCATTGAATGACCTAAAGATGGTAAAAGTTCTGTCTTAGGTAGAACTCAGCCATTGAATGACCTAAAGATGGTAAAGGTTCTGTCTTAGGTAGAACTCAGTCATTGAATGACCTAAAGATGGTAAATGTTCCGTCTTAGGTAGAACTCAGTCATTGAATGATCTAAAGATGGTAAATGTTCCGTCTTAGGTAGAACTCAGTCATTGAATGACCTAAAGATGGTAAATGTTCTGTCTTAGGTAGAACTCAGCAATTGAATGACCTAAAGATGGTAAATGTTCTGTCTTAGGTAGAACTCAGCCATTGAATGACCTAAAGATGGTAAATGTTCCGTCTTAGGTAGAACTCGGCCATTGAATGACCTAAAGATGGTAAATGTTCTGTCTTAGGTAGAACTCAGCCATTGAATGACCTAAAGATGGTAAAGGTTCTGTCTTAGGTAGAACTCAGCCATTGAATGACCTAAAGATGGTAAATGTTCCGTCTTAGGTAGAACTCAGCCATTGAATGACCTAAAGATGGTAAATGTTCCGTCTTAGGTAGAACTCAGCCATTGAATGATCTAAAGATGGTAAATGTTCTGTCTTAGGTAGAACTCCGCCATTGAATGACCTAAAGATGGTAAATGTTCTGTCTTAGGTAGAACTCAGCCATTGAATGACCTAAAGATGGTAAATGTTCTGTCTTAGTTAGAACTCAGCCATTGAATGACCTAAAGATGGTAAATGTTCTGTCTTAGGTAGAACTCAGCCATTGAATGACCTAAAGATGGTAAATGTTCTGTCTTAGGTAGAACTCAGTCATTGAATGACCTAAAGATGGTAAATGTTCTGTCTTAGGTAGAACTCAGTCATTGAATGACCTAAAGATGGTAAATGTTCTCGCTACGGTTCAGACTGTCTTTTTACGTTGGCTTACTTTTTTTTTGTCAGCCTGAGTCAGGCAAACGGTTCCGTGTAACTTACAAAGATGTTCCCATGAATCTTTTGATACTTGAAGTCAGTTGACCTTATCTAGCTTACATGGGTGTCTATGAACTTGAAGTCAGTTGACCTTATCTAGCTCACATGGGTGTCTATGAACTTGTGTCAGTTGACCTTATCGAGCTCACATGGGTGTCTATGAACTTGAAGTCAGTTGACCTTATCTAGCTCACATGGGTGTCTATGAACTTGAAGTCAGTTGACCTTATCTAGCTCACATGGGTGTCTATGAACTTGAAGTCAGTTGACCTTATCTAGCTCACAGTGGTGTCTATGAACGAATATAGCATTTTCTGTCTTTCTATCTCTAAGTTTTTATTTTTTTTAAAATCACTATTGATCTATTTCATTTTTCATTCGATAAAATGAAGGTTTTTATTTTTAAAATGCAATATTTTATTTTAAATGTCAGCTAATTAAAAGTGATAACTCTCTACGAATTCTAAGAAAATATTTTTTACGGGTAGCAAACGCATTTTCTGGAAATGCAGCGCTGTTCCAAAGTTTGTCTCTCTTTGCGTTAGTTCCAGACAGGCTTGATCCGAGTACTACGTCATTTGAATCGTGGTGTTGAAAGTTCTCTATTCAAGATCAGAGTCAGTGTTTCTTTCAAAAACAGTTTCCTCCGGGAGTAGGGATTTCAGATTTTCGGGGCAGTGCCAGTTTCCAGATACGCAAGGGGGGGGGGGCGGGGGTAGAGGGGACAGATGCCCCCGGGCGAAAGACTAGCGGGGGTGCCATAATGGGCTTGGTGATTTTTAATGAATAAAAATAATTGGTTTCAGAGTTATGCCCTCCTTAACTCTCAAACCGAGTAATATGAATCGTGTCCCCTGGTGTCAAACACACTCGATGACCCTAGACCAAGGGCGTAGAAAAAAGGGGGGGGAAGGGGTCATCCGCCGAGGTGTCACTTTTTTATTTATATGGAGGGTGGCATTTTTGGATAACTGAAGAATTTCTTTCGTGAAAGGGAGTGCAAAAGTAGGTTTGTGGGAGGTTCCCCCCACCCCTCCCAAACCAGAAAATGTTTGATTATTTCAGAATCAAGAGGTGCATTTTCGAGTATACCTGAATTCAGTGTTTCTATTGATTGGGGAGGGGGGGATTTTTTTAACGGGGAGGCATTATGGTGCCCAGTGCAATGCATAAACTGCATTCACTCCAGTTTTGGAGCGCACCAGAGTAATCATTTGATAAACCCTTAGATTCAACCCCGCACTGTCACACTGATCTACTTGATGTAAAAGGGGTGCAGAGATTGAGGGTGTTGAAGACTCTCGCGCGAAAACATAAAATGCAGGGATGCATTTTGGCGCATACTTGAATTTGGTGTTCCTTTCAGAACAATATTGAGGAGGCATTTCAGACTTTCGGCTGGAAAGCGCCAAAGGCAGCCATAATGATGATCAAGGATATCTCTAACTCTGCCCCACACAAACATGTACTCAATCCATGCCATTTGTGGCGCCACTGCGGTTATGCTTTTAGCCCTAGGTTATGATCGTCCCTTAAGGCGTTATAGAACCCACATCATTTCTAATAAATTCAATATGGAAGAATACATTTTAGAACATACCCAAATTTAGTTTGCATCATTGTACACTATGTTGGAGGGTAACGAAAGAGATCTGGTTAAATATTTAGGTGTCATTTAACCTCAGAGCCATCGTGTTGACCCCACAACCCCTACGGCTACATAATACATTATTAAATAGTAATGTGGCTTTTTAATTTTTATTCAATCTAGTTTTGGGGTGAACTTCTTAAATAATTAATACAGTTTTAACAAAACATTTTTAAAGACCTTTCCGTTCCAAAAAAATTTCCCCCCTCCTCCTTCAATCCCCCCCCCATACACACACACACACGCACACTGAGATATGCCTGAAAGAAACACCGGTCCCTCCGGATGGGATAAGTGCTGCTGAATGGTTATGGAACCAAATACAAACTTCATTTAACAATATTGACCTCACTTAATCACAGTACTGTTACAGCGAGCGATGAGAACCGCTGGAACTTCTTTTTCACAAACTTCCTGTTTAGTCTCAAACAACAACAGAAATCTCATGCACTCGAGAAGACAGACGTTCGACTTACTTCCTTTTTAATCACGCGTTGTTGCGTTTGAGAGTTCTGAGGTAGAGACCCGACTGTAAGTATCAGTTGTTTAGAAGCCTTTTTGTTGACTTTATATAAGATGATTTTCCGTAACAGTCTTTAATTTTCTTTAATAAAAAATGATAATTTTGTGGATGTGTGCTTGTGTTATGGCGTGTATTTAAAAAAAATAAAATATAATGAATGCGTTTGTGTATGAGCCTGTATGTTATTGCATCTCTGTGTGAACGTGTGTGTGTGTGTGTGTGTAAAGTATGTGTGTGTGTGTGAGGGAGTTAGAGAAAGAGAGAGAAAGAGAGAGAGAGAGAAAATGTGAGTGTGTCAAAACTATATGAAAATTAAGGACGATATCAAAGGAATTGTTGGCTTACTAGTATAATCTTAGCACAAGATGATTAGCAAATTAAATTAATAATTACTTACAATATAAAAATTCAAACGTGAAGTGTTTGACACAATTGGCACACATAGCTGACCGTGTTCTTTGATAACATTAGTGGCACAGCTAAATGTTCCTTCTAGTTCTCTTTGTATGTTATGTAAGCTGCTCTTGGTATGTTATGTAAGCTGCCAAATTTAAGATAAATATTTTTGCAAAGTAGATCTTTAATATATATAATCATGCTACGTTGATGTCTGTTCAATGGCATTATCATCAATTTGGGTCACTTTCTATTTTAAGGAGGACATGATTATTCTATGATGACTATATACATATTTATTTCAATTTTAAAAATCTCCATTATCAATTGTTTGTGTCCAGATGTTTCATCACCATGACAACGCAAAGATGTTCTACGGCTTTTTTGTCCTTGCGCCTTTGATCCTGTACCAATCATACAGATGTAAGTGATCAAGTACCAATCATACAAACTTAATGTATCATATATCAGTCATTCACCTGTTGGTTGTCATGTCTAAAGGATACCCTTGTATCAATCATACACTAATTTGAGGTATCGTGACTCAACAGACCTGAGAATATCGAGACAAGCATTTAAAGCACCTCTAAAAATTATATCATACATCCGGATGTTATAAATATGAACTGCACCATAGAGATCTTTCACGATCTCAGATGTTATAAATATGAACTGCACCATAGAGATCTTTCACGATCTCAGATGTTATAAATATGAACTGCACCATAGAGATCTTTCACGATCTCAGATGTTATAAATATGAACTGCACCATAGAGATCTATCACGATCTCAGATGTTATAAATATGAACTGCACCATAGAGATCTTTCACGATCTCAGATGTTATAAATATGAACTGCACCATAGAGATCTCTCACGATCTCAGATGTTATAAATATGAACTGCACCATAGAGATCTCTCACGATCTCAGATGTTATAAATATGAACTGCACCATAGAGATCTTTCACGATCTCAGATGTTATAAATATGAACTGCACCATAGAGATCTTTCACGATCTCAGATGTTATAAATATGAACTACACCATAGAGATCTCTCACGATCTCAGATGTTATAAATATGAACTGCACCATAGAGATCTCTCACGATCTCAGATGTTATAAATATGAACTGCACCATAGAGATCTCTCACGATCTCAGATGTTATAAATATGAACTGCACCATAGAGATCTTTCACGATCTCAGATGTTATAAATATGAACTGCACCATAGAGATCTCTCACGATCTCAGATGTTATAAATATGAACTACACCATAGAGATCTCTCACGATCTCAGATGTTATAAATATGAACTGCACCATAGAGATCTATCACGATCTCAGATGTTATAAATATGAACTGCACCATAGAGATCTTTCACGATCTCAGATGTTATAAATATGAACTGCACCATAGAGATCTCTCACGATCTCAGATGTTATAAATATGAACTGCACCATAGAGATCTTTCACGATCTCAGATGTTATAAATATGAACTGCACCATAGAGATCTCTCATGATCTCAGATGTTATAAATATGAACTGCACCATAGAGATCTCTCACGATCTCAGATGTTATAAATATGAATTGCACCATAGAGATCTTTCACGATCTCAGATGTTATAAATATGAACTGCACCATAGAGATCTCTCATGATCTCAGATGTTATAAATATGAACTGCACCATAGAGATCTTTCATGATCTCAGATGTTATAAATATGAACTGCACCATAGAGATCTCTCACGATCTCAGATGTTATAAATATGAACTGCACCATAGAGATCTTTCACGATCTCAGATGTTATAAATATGAACTACACCATAGAGATCTCTCACGATCTCAGATGTTATAAATATGAACTGCACCATAGAGATCTTTCACGATCTCAGATGTTATAAATATGAACTACACCATAGAGATCTCTCACGATCTCAGATGTTATAAATAGGAACTGCACCATAGAGATCTTTCACGATCTCAGATGTTATAAATATGAACTGCACCATAGAGATCTCTCATGATCTCAGATGTTATAAATATGAACAGCACCATAGAGATCTCTCATGATCTCAGATGTTATAAATATGAACTGCACCATAGAGATCTCTCACGATCTCAGATGTTATAAATATGAACTGCACCATAGAGATCTCTCATGATCTCAGATGTTATAAATATGAACTGCACCATAGAGATCTCTCATGATCTCAGATGTTATAAATATGAACTGCACCATAGAGATCTCTCATGATCTCAGATGTTATAAATATGAACTGCACCATAGAGATCTCTCATGATCTCAGATGTTATAAATATGAACTGCACCATAGAGATCTCTCATGATCTCAGATGTTATAAATATGAACTGCACCATAGAGATCTCTCACGATCTCAGATGTTATAAATATGAACTGCACCATAGAGATCTCTCACGATCTCAGATGTTATAAATATGAACTGCACCATAGAGATCTCTCATGATCTCAGATGTTATAAATATGAACTGCACCATAGAGATCTCTCATGATCTCAGATGTTATAAATATGAACTGCACCATAGAGATCTCTCATGATCTCAGATGTTATAAATATGAACTGCACCATAGAGATCTCTCATGATCTCAGATGTTATAAATATGAACTGCACCATAGAGATCTCTCACGATCTCAGATGTTATAAATATGAACAGCACCATAGAGATCTCTCACGATCTCAGAGCAGAATGATTAGACATCGAAAGCAGAGGTCCTCAAAATGGGTGGGCAGTCCAGTTGATCGTTCCTCAAACATTCCCAGGGGCCGGTCTATAGTTTTAAAAAAAAATTATGAAGGCATGTCTATGTTTCGGCACATATCGTATATTATGTAGTGGGAAAAACACAGAAAAAGGGGGGGGGGGAATAATAAAATATTAAAATTGAAGAACATTTTTATCAACATATTAAAGGTATTAATATTTCAATTAAAATGGAACAAGCTTCCAAAAGCAACAGTTGAGGCGACTACACTTGACACATTTGTGTCTATTGACTCGTGTCTTCCAACCCCAGGTTCGAAATAACGCTGCTGAGTCGCCCTTGCAACCAGTGAAGTGCCCCTTTCAAAACCATGCACAGTAACATCGCGAACCCTTCTGAAACCTAGGAGCCAGAATGATCAATTCATTGATCGTGGGCCCCTCAAAATATAGAAGAAGAAGAAAATTGTTGACCTGTCTTTGGCAACTGATTAGCGTGGTAAATGTTTAAAAGTAAGTACAGTCCTTTCCTTGGTGACTCATTTTCATTTTGAATTTTCTTTAAGGTGAAGTCCCGTGTGGCGTTGTCCTTGAAGGAACACCTGCCACCCTGGCGTGCACATGGAATAATACTGACAATGCGACAGCACTGTGGTGGAGGGTGCTGGGCAGCCCAGGACTAAATCTTAGTGCATGCAACACCACGTCCTGTACGGACCATAACGCTTCATTTTATGGCTCAGTGACAGCATTGTCAAGCAGAGAGTTCAACAGCACATTGCGGATCCAATCTTACACCAGACAATACAGAGACATCACCGTTGTTACCAACAGCACACCACCAATGAATTGTGTTCTGCAGTGTGTGCCGGATGTTTACTACCGTGAGTGACGCGTTGGGTTGATCTCAATTTTTTTTTCAATGGCTAAAGAAATTATAGATGAAGTAGAAGCAATTTAGATTCTAATAAATAATCTCTAAAATTACGAGTGTTCAATTTTTGAAAATATTTTAGAAGCGTATTTAAAAGGTAAATATGTTAGAAGACTTCACATTAATGTATTAATTAATTTAACCCATAAAACCACAGTTTTCCGTATAAAATCCTTTATGAAATGTGATATCGAGGAATTATTTTAAAGAAGGTCATTTAGCGCAGTTACCGTGAATCTTATTTCCTGAACTAGGTGTCTTCTCATTTTCCTAAACTTCCCCTTGAAAAACATGAAAAAACTAATTTGGAGGGTGGGGGTAAGTCTAAAAATAGGATGGAATGTGTTGTCGTCGGCAACAAGTCTATGTGCAAAGTTGCAGCTCGATAGGTTGAGCAGCCATCCGAAAATTTTACCACCCAGCTTAAAAAGATACACGAACAAAAGTGAAGTTAATATAAATGATTTTTTTTTTAAGGATCGCTTTTCAGAAGTAATTGATCCAGGTTCATAAGATTCATCTCTTGGTTGCATCAAGGTATAGAAATATTCTTAAAACCGTTAAGGCGAGAGTTAAGAAGGATCTCAAACTATAATTTACATCGATTGCGTTGTTTTAAACTTATGCTTATAGTAATATTACAAGAGTTGTTTTTGGTATGATTTTTAGTGCAAAAAGGGGCTGCCAAATGTTGGTCATCTGGTCTCACGGTCAACTCAAGATTACTCAATCTGACATGTCAAGCGTACCCTGTTTTTCCTCCTGCAAAATGTGATTTTTCGGTCTATAAAGTAGGTGCAATCTTAACTTTTACTCGATGCACGGTATGAAGTTAATCTATGTCCCATTACTGAAGTACGCCTGTGTGTCAAGTGCTTCATTTATCGAAAAGATTTTTTTTAATGAAGGAATTAAATAATGTTGTTGTTGTTTTGTTTAATGTGTGGTCTTTGCTGGTCATTTTATGACAAGTTTAGTTCACCTATATCTACTTTGATCTCGTTGTTTTTTTAACATTGAATTTGTGTGGGTGTGTACTTTTTTTATAAGGACACTTACCGAAGACACAGACCGAAGACTTAAACTGAAGACACATACCGAAAACAAACTCCGAGGACACAACCTACTACTCGCAGGTAGAAACTAATGAAAATTTAAACTGATTAAGGGATGTATATGGAGATAGCAAAGACACAATGTTACTTGTGACAGCAAACACACAACACTACTTGTGACATCAAAGGACACAATGTTACTTGTGACAGCAAACACACAACACTACTTGTGACATCAAAGACACAATGTTACTTGTGACAGCAAACACACAACACTACTTGTGACATCAAAGACACAATGCTACTTGTGACAGCGAACACACAACACCACTTGTGATACATGTGTTCATGTTACGCGATATTTAAATGAATTGTTACAAAAACACGTATTTCAGCCCCACGGTGAAGAGCCCTGGCGGCCTGATGATCTCATTAACTACACACACGCACGGAATGGCTCAGATTCTTTCTACAGCACGACATGTGCCATTCATCTCCCGGTGGCTGACCTCACTGAAGGCACTTGGCGGTTCACAGTCCAAATGTATCCAAACGTTACTGGAAATGTAAACGATAGTGTACAAACTATAAATATAACAGAGATAAGATTGCGTAAGTTTATTGCAGCGTGTGTCTTGTCATAAGACGCCTTGGACCTGTTGCTCATTTAAAGTTGTATTTGACGAATTTTTTTTAGAGAACGTTTTGATCTAAGGCTTGATGGCTTGACCACTTCCTTATCAGTTGAAGTACCGGTAACTAAGGATTTTTGGGTAATTAACAAAGGAACTAGTATATGGTGTACTTATTTAGAGAGGATTACTCAAATAGCCGTCATTTTACTTCATTAAAAAAACATCATACTTTTTACCAAGGCAAATACAGTTTCTGTTAAATTCAGAAAATATTTTGTTTGTTTTTTGTTGATGTTTTTTGTTATTGTTTTTTTTTTTGTTTTGTTTTTTTTTTTTTTTTTTTTTTTTTTTTTTTTTTTTTTTTTTTTTTTTTTTTTTTTTTTTTTTCTCCTTTTTTTTTGTTTTGGATATGAACACAAAAATAGTGCAATCTAGTGTTTTCTCACCACCCTGTCTCACCTCTCTGTCTAACCTCTCTGTCTTATTCTCTGTCTCACCTCTGTCTTACTCTCTGTCTCACCTCTCTTTCTTGCGCTCTGTCTCACCTCTCTGTTTTAACTCTTTGACTTACCTCTCTTTCTTACTCTCTGTCTCACCTCTCACATCTCTTTCTCACTCTTTGTCTCACATCTCTTTCTTACTCTCTGTCTCACCTCTCTTTCTTATTCTCTGTCTCACCTCTCTGCTTCACATCTCTGATTACCTCTACTTCTTACGTCTCTGCCAGACTCTTGTAAGACAACTATGAGAATGGCTCATGTGTGACAATAGATGACAAGTTGAAACTAACATATTATCTCGTCCATTAAGTCATCACTGTCTGACCATCTTCATGTTTAATACATATTTTTACATTCGTAACAGGCCTTCCCCAAGTCGCATTAAGCTCTGATTGTTCCAAGCCAAATCTGTCCAGCGGCTACATCCTGCTGGGGACTACTGTGACCTGCACCTGTCGACTGGTGGACAGAGGTCATCCACCTGGTCATGCTCAGTGGTACTATGACAACGGAACACAGGTGGGGGTAGTGGAAAATACAGAAAATGTCACGATGACATTTGCCTCCTACGTTAATGTTAGTGGTAAGTTAGTCTAATAGAAGAACAAAGTGCTTACCGCTAGCGGTGAATTAATCTAACATAGCTTAACGCTAGTGGTGAAATAATCTAACATAGCTTAACGCTAGTGGTGAAATAATCTAACATAGCTTAATGCTAGCGGTAAATTAATCTAACTTAGCTTAATGCTAGCGGTAAATTAATCTAACATAGCTTAATGCTAGTGGTAAATTAATCTAACATAGCTTAATGCTAGTGGTAAATTAATCTAACATAGCTTAATGCTAGCGGTAAATTAATCTAACATAGCTTAATGCTAGTGGTAAATTAATCTAACATAGCTTAATGCTAGTGGCAAATTAATCTAACATAGCTTAATGCTGTGGTAAATGAATCTAACATAGCTTAATGCTAGTGGTAAATTAATCTAACATTGCTTAACGCTAGTGGTGAATTAATCTAACATAGCTTAATGCTAGTGGTAAATTAATCTAACATAACTTAATGCTAGTGGTAAATTAATCTAACATAGCTTAATGCTAGTGGTAAATTAATCTAACATAGCTTAATGCTAGTGGTAAGTTTAATAGACGAATTTTTTTCTTTTCATTTTATTGGGAATTACTCGGAAGTGTGCACTACACACTTTGTAGTTTCTGTTACTTGAAATCGGATTCAATATGTTTTGATTTCTCTACACTCATCCTTGCGACATCTTGAATTTCTTTAAATGCTAAGGGCATCATTAAAATTGGAGTGTGGTGTAAAATCATACTAAAAAGCTTTTACTGGTAAATATGATTGAAAATAAAGCACGGTGATAGTAAATGATTGGTAGGAAGCAGGGTTTTTGAAAGTTATCGTAAAGGAAACGAATGAAGCCAGTAAGTTTCTCTTAACCCGTTGAATTGACGCCATACGGGTCTCACACTGACAAACACTGGCTGCAGTGGTCACGTTTGTTGGGAAGATAGGCGGTGACGTGGCAGAACGTGATGTATCAAACACAGCCCATGACCTGCCACATTGGGGAGCGCGAACCAACATAAACAATTTAAGCCACTTTGGGGAGTGCTAACCACCATGACCAGCCACATTGAGGAGTTCTAACCACCGTGACCAGCCACATTGGTGAGTTCTAACCACCGTGACCAGCCACATTGGTGAGTTCTAACCACCGTGACCAGCCACATTGGGGAGTTCTAACCACCGTGACCAGCCACATTGGTGAGTTCTAACCACCGTGACCAGCCACATTGGTGAGTTTTAACCACCATGACGATCCACATTGGGGAGTTCTAACCACCATGACCAGCCACATTGGGGAGCACTAACCACTACATTCGTTTACCTTCTGAAACAAGTGCGGCATCGACTTAAAAATATGAGAGGACCCTCATATGACTATTGAGCATACATGACAGGGTCCCACAGGATGTTCATCTATCGTTGACATTGCCAAGATTAATCACCTTATACACACCCCACCCCATGTGTAGAAAAGTCGCTCTGTACGGTTGAAGTGCGTTCTGTTGATGGCTGCCATCTTTTGGGGCTCATGCAAGACATACACAACTTGTTCTTGCATCAACCCAGCTTTGGGCGGTGTTCATAAAATAAACTGACATTGGCGAGCACAAAGACGGTGGACGTCAGCAAGACTTCTGCTGCTAGTTTTGAAAAATGGTGATTGATGTCGTGTAGTTTGCAGAGCCTGATGCAATCAAGCCGTCATGCCATGCCTACAGCAGTATTAACAGGTATGTAGAGGTCATTGCTGGAGATAGGAATCAGAAGCCTGGGACAAACGCTGAAAACAAATGTCTGCTAAGTGAGCTGACTAGAGAGGAACATGACATCATGCTAGGTCTTCTGGGACATGTAACCCTGGGCCGAAAGATGGAGCTTGTAAAATCTTAATGCGCAAAGAGAGTTCCTCCTTAATGTTTGGATTTCTCGCTGAGTTCCAAATATTTGGTGCCTCTATTTGAAGACTATCATGAACAACTGCCAGCATATTTGCGAGATCTACGTTTCCAAATGGTATGTCAAACTTCTAAATTGTGATGGATGTTTTCCGTACAATTTACAATTCTTTACAAAAAAAAAAATCTATGCTCGATTATTTCAGATGTTCACAGGACTGATGAACAGCAAATTTACCGATGTGCAGCCACATCAGCACTCGGTGGTCGGAGTGACTCGGTAAACTTCACATCGAAGTATGCAAGTAAGTGAACGTGAAAGCCGTGTACTCGGTGTTAACCTTGCTGGAAATATCTCCGGCAAAACTTAAAAAATGAAAAAAGCAATGGCGAGTTTCTATGGAGTCTGTTGTTGCCCGAGCAGCAGGTCCCCCTTCCTCTCAGCTGGTGGACTGAAAGGAACAGCAAACGGCAGACATGGCTACACACCCTATTTGTCATATGAGTTGTCAGAATGACTTTAGTTCAACGTATGAAAGTCCAAATTCTGGATATTATTTTTACGTGAGTGTTTTATTGCCGTACAAATGCGTCAACGTTGCTCCATCAGAAATCTCATTGAGAAAATGACTCCAAAATGACACAAACACTTTTTTAAAACAAAAAATAAAATGTTGTCAACAATAGTTTGGTTATAAATTATCAATGGTTTGATTCAAGTATAGAAAAGTCTCACTATAGACATCACCATCATCGGCGTGAGCTACAATTTTTATTTTACAATGGGGAAGAACCCGCTGTAACTCCGCAGACTGACACAACGCAACACTATGAAAATATGAGGATCGAGACTGGGTGCATTCAAATCGTCCTCAACAATCCAAGGACGAGCATATACCACACGGTTGCCGGTGATAGTGTCATTCTGCAGTCGACGTTCTTTCATTGTATAACTCAGCTTTTAATCTTCTCGTACACTACTGCTGGCTATTTAATTGGATTCCAATATTGGTCATTTTTATTCGTAAACAAATATAGTTTATTAAAAAGTACAAAATGCCAGTTATTATTTAGTTTTAATGCCATAGCAGTGTGGTCTCATAGTTAAGGTATCAAGCCAGGTGGTCATTTTATGTAGTAAGGGTAAATTCAGCAGTAACAACCTGTAGGCTGTACAAAGATAAATGTATGGTGTTTCTCTTTGAATGACCTTTTCATCAGGCAGCCCCCATCTGCAGCGTCAGATGCCCTCATCATTCACGGCCTCACGAGACGGTCGCGTGTTCATCGTTGTGCCGGTGTGGGGCGCCCCTCCCCCTGACAGGTTCCGGCTGACGTTGACGCATAACGACTCCAAGTTTGACGTATGGCAAGAGACGTACACCGTGACGTACACCAAGAGAAGCGGCTGGAGCGGGGAGGTCACTCTCGCCATCAAGGGCGTGAAAGCGGACGATGCGCTGGTTTACATACTCAACATGGGCAACAACTTTGGGCGGGATCTGTCTTTCAACTTTACACTCAAGGGTATTCTTTGAAACACTCTCTCAAACTCTTGTTTTTTTTTAAATTTGTTTTATTCATGTTTTAATTAAAATATAATTGTGGCGCTTATAGGTCTAACCCCCCCCCCCCCCCCCC
>CAXITT010000359.1:712524-746155 GCA_964033795.1 Lymnaea stagnalis
AAGAGGCAATTTTGAACTCTCCTTCTCCAACGAACCCCCCCCCCCCCGCCTCATTCTCTCGATCGAGTTCACCAATGGTCCGGTCGGCCGGACACAGCTAGCACAGTGCCAACGATCGACTTTCCAAGGGGTCGGGATGGTATATTAGTGTCTTAAAAACTTCCCACTTCATCCCGGGGGAGCTTCAGACCCCCTCTAATAGTGATTTCTACAGTGGGTTTCCACCTCGCAACTCATTTACAAAGCAGCTGGAACAAAACGTTTGAACCTGGAAAGAGCTTCCTCAGTGTTGTTTAAATAGAATCATTAGCATGGGGTTGCCACCACCGTCCCCCTTGCCTCATATCCATTAACGGCGACATGAAGTCATGATGCCTACCCTGTTTCTGCCTTTTATCCCAACTGTGGACATTTCACAGTGGGTAGCCCTGTAGATGCTACCATTCACGGCAGATGCCATGCGTGGCCTTTGTCTGCCCACGCCCACGCAGGCACAAGCAGGGGCGTTTTTTTCCTCGCGTCCCGCCTGGGGCTCATGGCAGCGCCTCTTTGGTCAGCAAGTCCCTACAGACCTATCAACAAGAGCCCCATGAAGGGAATAACAATACTAAAAATCTCATTTAAATTTCTTTTCAATATTTTATTTATATTTTATTTTCACTTATGAAGACTTACTGAATTATGAAATAAGACTTACTGAATTATGAAATAAGACTTACTGAATTATAAAGAAAATCGTATGAAAACTATCTTATTATAACATTATATTGCATATGAACACATCTAACATATGAACAAATTTAACATTTTAACACGCTTAACTTACGAACACATCTGACTTATGGATACAACCAAACTCATGGGCTCTCTGTTACTTGTCAACACATCGTGAAGACACAACCAGCCAGCCAGTGTCAGACAGACATATGAACATGCCAGTGTCAAACAGACATATGAACATGCCAGTGTCAAACAGACATATGAACATGTCAGTGTCAAACAGACATATGAACATGCCAGTGTCAAACAGACATATGAACATGCCAGTGTCAAACAGACATATGAACATGCCAGTGTCAAACAGACATATGAACATGCCAGTGTCAAACAGACATATGAACATGACAGTGTCAAACAGACATATGAACATGCCAGTGTCAAACAGACATATGAACATGCCAGTGTCAAACAGACATGTGAACATGCCAGTGTCAAACAGACATATGAACATGCCAGTGTCAAACAGACATATGAACATGCCAGTGTCAAACAGACATATGAACATGCCAGTGTCAAACAGACATATGAACATGCCAGTGTCAAACAGACATATGAACATGCCAGTGTCAAACAGACATA
Source organism: Lymnaea stagnalis (assembly GCA_964033795.1). NCBI lineage: Eukaryota > Metazoa > Mollusca > Gastropoda > Lymnaeidae > Lymnaea > Lymnaea stagnalis. The sequence continues at coordinate 713,884 of CAXITT010000359.1, forward strand.
TGAACAGGCCAGTGTCAAACAGACATATGAACATGCCAGTGTCAAACAGACATATGAACATGCCAGTGCCAAACAGACGTATGAACATGCCTAAAGCTTCACTAACTGCTGAAATAAAACTAACTTGAATGATTCATCTCAGATTGTCGGCTCCCTGTTCACCTACAGCATCGTGGTCATACAGTTTCAGAATGAGAACGAGAAGACTCCATGTTATTGTAATGGAAGCATTCCTGTGGTGACATTATCGACGTGATGTTATTGTAATGGAAGCATTCCTGTGGTGACATTATCGACGTGATGTTATTGTAATGGAAGCCTTCCTGTGGTGACATTATCGACGTGATGTTATTGTAATGGAAGCCTTCCTGTGGTGACATGATCGACGTGATGTTATTGTAATGGAAGCATTCCTGTAGTTACATTATAGACGACTTGTTATTGTAATGGAAGCCTTCCTGTAGTGACATTACAGCACCAGGCAGACTTCTCAAATATACAAACATATTTCTTGTTTGATCTAAACATTTCCGAAAATATTTGTAAAATCAAATTTAAGCTACCCATTTATCAATATATGTTTGGTTTAAAATTATTCCTGCCAAACTAGGTGTATGTGAGTCAATGAATTATCAAAGTCTCATAATGAACTTTGGCTCTGTAACATACGTGAACATAAAAATGCATTTATATGTTTAAATTAACAAAATAAATTAGCTTTGAGTCTATGATTTCTCTAAGGTTTTAAGCAATTTTATTTATTTTTTCCTTTTTATTTAAAATGACAATTTACCAAAAAAAAGTATATTTATTATAGTCGATAAAGAGTCTTACTAAAGGCTTTAATCTATTTATTCACTTGTAATGTGTCTGAAGATAGTGATGTTGGCTTGACATTCGAAATAAAAATTGAAATCTGTTGGATCTTGGGGGATCTTCAGCTATTGAATTTTTCATCGTATATAATAGCAAATCATTAAATCCATATCGTATATGTCTGTGCTCATTTTATCACTTCTTTGTACTCATTTAAACATGTTTTTCTACTCATTTAAGATGTTTTTGATATTCACTGCATGAATATAATGAACATGTTAATAAAAAAATTGTGCGTGCACTATCTGTCACCACTGTTAAGTAAAGAGCAAGGGTTTGGGTGCTTGGTGCTAGGGTGCTGGATGGGCGATCGGTCTACACTGAGTCAATCCAAAACCAAATCTCCACCAAAGCCCCAGTCAAGCGAAAACATCCCAAGGGACTCCTTGGACTCCTCCAACTTATCTATGGGGAGGCAACCCTGAATTCAAACCATAGACAACATAGACACAATGAAAATTCCGGCAACTCGTGCCTACGGGAGTCCATCTCCGGGTTTTGAATTTAGAGTTTCCTTCTCTTCAATGGGCTTGTCTTCAAAGGTTAACGCGTCCGATCCTACCCGGGGGGGGGGGGGGGGGGGGGGTGCTGGTGGTGTTTTTCGCTTGTCTGGGGATTGAACCACAGACCACTAACTTGAGACTGACTCAGTCTAGACCACTCGCCCACCCTGCACCTTTGTCATCTACAGTTATTATTATAAACCGAGGCGGGAAAGGGGGAAATGTTTCGAAATTGATTTTAGGTGCGTCGTTACTAAAAGGGTTAAGAACCCCTGAGTTAATCTGTTCTCACAACTTGAACACCGTGATTGCACGGACCTTGTGCTAATAGCATTGACGGCGTGGTTGCGGCTTATCGCAACTCTTGTTATTTACAATCAGGGGCAACTACCGCGCAAGCAAACATTTTTTTTCGACTGGTGCTACATGTTGCCTAGCAACTGTTTAACTGTGCTGTTTGGTCGCTCACGTAAGTTTTCAAAGTTAATAGCGTATTTTTTATTTTAAATTTTACTCACTGGACATAGGATGTAACTACAAAAATTGCTGCTTTCAAACAGAGATATTTAAACACTAGCGACTAATAAAAGTACAATGTTTGGGCGATGCTCTACTGCTAAATATAAAATGATAAGTCAAACATCATTTTACGACTAGAGGCTTTTATACCAATATTAGACTAAATGTATTCAAATAATTAATTCAACTTTTTTTTTTTTTTTTTTTTTTTTTTTTTTTTTTTTGCAGGACCAAAGGACTTAATGACCTAAAGCTACCCCTTCCCCCAGTGCCCACCTTACTACTATGGATGTCGACGTAATGCACGTGTTGAGTTACCCCATGAACCTACTGGTCATGTGCGGCTGCTGTGTGCCGGTCAATTCATACGCCTTGTGGCAAAGCAGCCGACTCAGTCCTTCCAGGTACAAGTTTTTGACAGCCTACCGTCTGCTGTTCGCCGTCCTTCACATCATCAACTGCGCCAGGTGCCTGGCGTTCGAAGCCCATTTCTTCACGAGTTTCAATAACCAACTGGCGTTCTTCTTCCAGTGGTACGTGCTCTTGTTCTACGGCTCGGTCGTGTACTTCTTGGAGTCCCTCATGGCCAAACTTTACCTCCCTTCCATTCTCGACGCCCTGGGGCGTTACAGGGAAGTTTTCGGCTTCCAGAAAAACTTGCGCCGGGTCTTCTGCTTTTCCAGGGTCGTCTCCTACGGTCTGACTGTCGGGGTGTTCGGCGCGACCATCATCACCAACACGGTGTTCATGTTTTCCGTCAGCGTTGAGAGGCCGTACTTTATATTTCCGTTCCACGACAAGGAAGGTGTTGAGTTCGTCGTCGGTGGATTGCTGATCACTTTTCTGACGCCTCTGACTTACCTGCCGATATGCGGATACTTCGTTCTCTATTCTGTCCTGGTGGAGATCCTGGCGTTAGAATTCGAGGGCGCCCATGACCAGGCGGTCAAAACATTGAACAGTGACCTCAACCAAGATGACATGCATAACTCACTGATGCGTGTCAGGTATAGTTTTTTTTTTCTTCAATTGTTGAAATAGGGTTGTATTTTTTTAAAACTTAACGTTGTGCTCTGTAAAAGTTGTTCCGTTACATACTCATGTGCCGCAAGAATATTTCAGGTGGCAAAGCACAAAGCATAAGTAGGCATCTACATGGGATAAAGCCATGTTGCTGCAAAGGGTTCATCTAGTTAGCGTGTTACCAAACTGTCAATCAATGCGATGACAGAAAATATGTCCCTTACGTACACTTAATATATAGCAATACAGTGGAATCGGATATCTTTCAGGATGACACGCCGTTAGGACTTTAAACTATATCCTGTTGTTTATTGTAGGCCTAGTTTTGTATGCTTTTACCTGTGGTGTGCCACGCAATTCTTGGTGTGGCCCAGGGGGCGCCGCACGTGACAAAGGTTGCTGATCCCTACCCTAAAGTTCGGATCAACTAAATAGCAAACCAACCAAAAGTTGGTACGTCAGGAAGAACTAACATATTTTAAAAAATTTAAAAAAAAACATTTGTTCATATCGCTTTAGTGATATGGGCTATGCGCATTATTACAAAGACGAGAATTAATGTTAACAATTTTTTTATACATAAAGTATCTAGCTACAAAGGGCAATTCTGTACAATGATTTAAAACTCTCGTGGATCTCCATATTGACGAAGGCATTTGCCCAAAATATTTTTTTTAAAATTTTTGTAACTTTAATTAAAGCTTAAAATATTTTTTGTTTATTTACACACACACACACACACACAATGTGTGTCTCATTAATCACCATAAAAATAATTTATAAATAAACACAAGGTAGGGATTTTCACAAATGTTTGTATAACAGAGCAGCTGGCACTCGGGGATCTTCCACAGTTTCCACTCCGGTGATTTCATAATTCCTCATTGGTTTTTATAAACTCAATTCAAGTAAGTTGAGTAGCGCTAATTAAAACATTTTTTTTTAAAAATCAAAATAGAATGTTTTCTATCTGCATAGTTTATTTCCTTTTATTTCATGTTATCGTTATCCTGTCCATGTTTAAATGGCCTAACCATGGCAGTGACCAATGATATGAAAGCGGAACAACTTCACTCTTTGCTCTCCTTTAATAAATAGTTGATATATTTCTAAGTGGTTGCGCCATGCAGATATATTCTTATGACATTTGAAAGATAGAAATTCGCTTTATTTTAAGATGAAAACTATTAAACTACTCTGGGTTTCCTCGCCAGGGAGCGCCACCAGTACCTCTGTTCTATCGTTCACAAGGTCAGCTGTCTGGTTCGCCTCTTCGCGTCCATCAGTTTGGTCATCAGCCTGGCGGTGTTGTTCTTCGTCATCTACGCCCTGGGCAGCGGTCAAATGTCCACCGCTCAGATTGTCAATGAAGCTCTTATCGCGGGCCTCAATCTTGTCTGGGTGATCTTCATCGGTCTCCGTTGGGGCAGGCTGCCTTCATCTGTAAGTCTTGCTATCTGACTTCTTTAGGGATATTTTATTATTAGTGATATCTATGTGAATTTTGTGAATAAAATCTAGCTTTTTGCATGATAAAGTATGTTCCCATTACACTTTAAATGCATCCCTTGCCATGTGTGACTACTCTTACAGGCTGCCTCCATCACACAGTCGATGAAAGAAACTTCAATCGGCGACAAGTCAAGCCAAGTCCTACAAATGGTATCACGCAATTTGATTTTTTTATAAAAATAATAGTGTTGCTTATTATTAAGATATTTTGATTATTAAATTTGTTTGTTCACATCATCATATTTTGTTGATGTCCCCAAATGTCTAATGGGCATTGTTTCACGTGACATAATATCGCTTGTTTTCGTTCTGTTAAGGTCCATATATTTTTCACCGAGTGTTCGATGACAAAGACTGGGATCAACTTGTATGGACTCTGTACTGTGGACTCGTCAACAACAATTATGGTATTATATAACTTACTTTTATAATGTTCATGGCGTCATTTTTGTTACTACCATTATCATAATGGCGGTTCTCATTCAAAGTTTACATGAATTTAGAAAGAATAATTGTCATGAATGTCATTTTCATTTTGTGTGATTTAATAATAAAAATGTTCCTTTTTCTTATAGAGTCTTTTCGAGTTGAATAAACACCATTATCTTTTTTTTTAAAATTAGGGCTACATCTTTTTTTCAAATGACTTAATTGTTATAATCTGTTACAAACTGTTATAATCTGTTATAAACTGTTATATTCTGTTTTAAACTATTATAATCTGCTATAAACTGTAATAAACTGTTATGAACTGTTATAATCTGCTAAAATCTGTTATAATCTGTTATAGACTGTACTTGGCGCTTATTACGAAGTATTCTTTGTTACAGATACTGGGTACCATCGTGACGTACGGCATTGTGGTGCTACAATTCCAGCTACAGAAGACGCCCCCTAATGAATGTGTTTGTGTGTGCAACGGCAGCAACTTTCAGTAGTGAAAACACATAATGGATTTTAAAAGATTTCCTGTGTATCAAATAATTACTTAAATTGTTGTGTCTATAATTTATCTATGCCAGTGCTGATATGTCAGACTTTTGCATTACATAAGTCCCAATGTGTCGCAAGGCGTGTGTGTGTGTGAGTGAGTGTATGTGTGGGTGGGTGTGTGATATGTCAATAAGTTAACCTTCCATGACTGTAAATTCGAGCTCTTCATTCGTAGGTGGAAGGTTGTGATACAAATTATCCATACACCCATGAAAAGTCTTTTATTGTCAGCTCAGAAATATTATTACAGGCAATAAATAAGCTCATTCAACATCCCAAACCTTTTTGCTTTATTTGGGGCATTAGCATGGAGTGTTTACAACACATGGGTCTAATTTAGGGCATTAGCAGTGAGTGTTTACAACACATGGGTCTAATTTAGGGCATTAGGGAGTGTTTACAACACATGGGTCTAATTTAGGGCATTAGCAGGGAGTGTTTACAACACATGGGTCTAATTTAGGGCATTAGCAGGGAGTGTTTACAACACATGGGTCTAATGTAGGGCATTATTTGACACTGACTGCATCACAAGTGTCTTACTTAGTACCATAGCAGGCACTGTCTAGGCACCAGTGAATAATTAGGGCAATAGCAGCCACCGTATGCATCACATGTGTTTTATTTAATACCATAGCAGACACTGTCTACAACATAACTGTCTTTTTATGATATTAGGCTCTGTCTACAATACAGTTGTCTTGATTGGGGGGGGGGGAGGGGGGGCAGGGATATGATAAAAAATCATAATCCAAAAATCTATTCTAAACAGATTTGTCTGTAATTTTGATTTAAAGCGAAAATGCACATCTTACATTTACATGTGTTTTATTTAATACCATAGCAGACACTGTCTACAACATAACTGTCTTTTTATGATATTAGGCTCTGTCTACAATACAGTTGTCTTGATTGGGGGGGGGGAGGGGGGGCAGTGATATGATAAAAAATCATAATCCAAAAATCTATTCTAAACAGAGTTGGCTGTCATTTTGATTTAAAGCGAAAATCCACATCTTACATTTACTAGAATGTCTCACACTTGAAAAATCGTATTCCTAGATCAATTATGATGTGTTTTGAACTTTGACCTAATGATAACACTACACTGCCAGCAGTAAGTGACAGCGACTTTCAACAATTTTTTTTTAAATATGAAATATATATATTAACAAATATATAAATGATGAAACGAGACATTTTTAGGCTTTAATAAAAGACAGCACAATTAAAACGACGTTTCGGCCAAACGCCTTCCTCAACAAACAATACAAAACAAGAAACAGCTAATTATTTTTAATTTAAAAAAACTTTAGTGTTCTAAAATCAAACGTGTAGTTCTCTCAGACTCATCGTAGTCCTCTGAGCCTTAGTATTGTAGCTCTTTCAGTCTCATTAGTTATCCCAGTCTCATTGTAGTTCTCTCAGACTCATCGTAGTCCTCTGAGCCTTAGTATTGTAGCTCTTTCAGTCTCATTAGTTATCCCAGTCTCATTGTAGTTCTCTCAGACTCATCGTAGTCCTCTGAGCCTTAGTATTGTAGCTCTTTCAGTCTCATTAGTTATCCCAGTCTCATTGTAGTTCTCTCAGACTCATCATAGTCCTCTGAGCCTCAGTATTGTAGCTCTTTCAGTCTCATTAGTTATCCCAGTCTCATTGTAGTTCTCTCAGACTCATCGTAGTCCTCTGAGCCTTAGTATTGTAGCTCTTTCAGTCTCATTAGTTATCCCAGTCTCATTGTAGTTCTCTCAGACTCATCGTAGTCCTCTGAGCCTTAGTATTGTAGCTCTTTCAGTCTCATTAGTTATCCCAGTCTCATTGTAGTTCTCTCAGATTCATCGTAGTCCTCTGAGCCTTATTATTGTAGCTCTTTCAGTCTCATTAGTTATCCCAGTCTCATTGTAATTCTCTCAGTCTCATTGTAGTTCTCTGTCTCACTGTAGTTCTCTCAGTTTAATTGTAGTTCTCTAAGTCACATTGTAGTTCTCTTAGCCTTATTGTCGTTCTCTCGTCTCATTTTAGTTATCTCAGTCTCATTGTAGATCTCTCGTCTCATTTTAGTTCTCTCAGTCTCATTGTAGATCTCTCGTCTCATTTTAGTTCTCTTAGTCTCATTGTAGATCTCTCGTCTCATTTTAGTTCTCTCAGTCTCATTGTAGTTTTTACAGAGCTGGAGCAGGGCTACCGACCTGACCCTTCGTAAGTCAGCTAATGGCGCCACTGTAGCCACTTAGACGTGTCTAGTGCCAGGACATATCTGTTTCAGAAATCTTTGATTTTGGTCAGTTATGTTCTTTAAAATATGACTGTTTTGGAACATTCGTTAAATACAATAAATAAGAAGGGACAAACATCCTTTACTTTATCTTGCTTTGAGCTGCTTCATAGTTTTAAAAAAAAAATTTAAAAGCCTAAGTGACCAGAAAGCGAGGGCAAAGGTCGACTGTAAAGTTCAAAAGCCATTAGAGTTTAATTAAACTGTCCATAAAGTGGTACAGACCATACAACAGACTAACAACAGAATATACACATATAAAGTTCAACCCATCAAACAAAATAATCGATACCAGAATGCTGGTTTCTTATCACTTTTTGACGATACCAGAATGCCGGCCCTATACAAAGTTTTACGATACCAGAATGCCGATTGCCTTTCATTGTTGGGCGATACTAGAATGTTTATTCCTCATTGTTGTTGGATGATATCAGAACGCCGATTCCTTATCACTGTTGGACTATACCAGAATGTCGATACCTCATAGCTGTTTTGATGATACCAGAATGTCGATACCTCATAGCTGTTTTGATGATACCAGAATGTCGATGCCTCATCACTTTTTTGATGATACCAGCATGCTATGCTGTTATGAACGTTTGGACGATACCAGAATTCCCATGCCTAATCACTGCTGGACGATACCATAACGCAGACCGTATCCTCTGATGGATTGCTAAATCAATATGTGTAGCCGTCGATATCCTTCTCATAAAAGCGTTGTTATTTACTCAATATTTAACGGGGCAGATAACTCACAACACCGCCAGGCAAACCAGTTAACCGCATCACCATCCTCACCACCAGTTAACTAGCATCACCATCCTATCTCTTTTGGATGGAATTTCTGATTCATCGTCATAATTTATTTATTATAACTAGATATTTTTCCGACTCAGACATGAAAACTTACTGTTGTTGCAGATAGTAAATAAAGTTATACAAACCGTCAAAGACAAAATCTACAATTCGTCCATATTTTTCTAAAACGGTGTATAAGACTCTATATCTATATTCTTATCTTAGAATTAGAGAGACTATTCCATTTTGGAATATTTTAATTTGAAAAGAAAATAATCTTTAACATCAAGAAAAATAAGGATAAGACCCCCAGAATCAATGGCCAGCGGTTCAATGGACCACACCGACGTCTTGATGTACCCAGAGAATATGCTGACGTTTTGCGGGTGTTTCTTCTCCAAAGACGAGACCAGGTCCGAGAAAAAGCCAAACGTTTTTAAGAACGTCACGAGACTCCTCCTGAAGACCGTCTTGGCACTCTTCCACGCCGGCAACTGTGTGAGGACCGTTGCGTTCCTCGTGTACATCGTCCCTACGTTCGACACCTCGATGGCCTTCTATTTTCAGGCGTACGTGTTCATCCTCTACGGATCAGCCGTGTACGTCCTGGACGCCGTCAGAGCAAGAACTTACTACCCGGCCATCAAGACGAGTTTGGACGTCTACAGGACGTCCTTTGGGTTTACGTCCAATTTGCCGCGGCTGAAAAAGGTGTCAAAGGCGAGCGCTTACGTCTTCATCGTCACTATGTTCAGTTACACGGTGGCCATTCACTCGGTTTTTGTGTTCGTCGGTTCTGAACATTCTTACCTGGCCTACCCGCTGCACGACCAGGACGACCCGCTGTTGGTGCTGGCCGGCTACCTGATTATCTGCACGATAGCCTTCAGCTACGTCCCGATATCGGCCTTCCTGCTCTTGTATTCGGTGCTGGTGGAACTGTTGAAAGGGGAGTTTGATGGCGTTCGTAGGGAAATGGTGAGAGTGTTACAAGACGACACAGGTGGCGATGTGAAGATAAGGCATTTTACAAGGTCAAGGTAGGCTGGCTTTGTTACTGGTAGTTATATAATATCCAGTACGAATTACTTCACCATGCTAATGATAATTGGGTACAATATTATTTATTTATCTTTAATAATCACTGCCTTTTTGTCTTAATTGTCTTTTCCAAGCCCAGTGATTGTCGTCGGGTCTGTACCCGCTATTTTATTTAATTCCAATACACTTGTCGATAGCGATGACTAGATCTTGAACTTATTTTAACAAAGTCTTTTTTTAGCTAAACGTAAGTTATTGTTTTTTTTATTTGAGGACGCACTTTTCAAACCATCTTATTTTTTATTTTATTTCTTCAATTCCAAAAAGTTCTAATCAAATAATCCTACTTCTTTCAATTTTAAACTTTCATGCACAACTGGCTTCGTCCAGGTCTCGCCACCAACATTTATGTCACATGACCAGCCAGCTGAGCCTTCAGGCGCGCTTGTTCGCCGCTGTCAGTCTGATGTTTAGCATCACTGTGCTGTTCTTCGTCATCTACGCCATGGGCAGCGGGCAGCTGTCCAAAGTTCAGCAGTACACCGAGGCCACCTTGATGACGCTGAGCCTGTTCCCCATCGTGTCCCTCTGCCTGCTGTGGGGACGGCTTCCCAATGCGGTGAGTAGTCGTCGCAAACGCCCGTAAGTTAGTGGAACCGCTGATCAAACTAAAGTTAAGCAATGATCATAGGATGGGAGTGTGTTCATAGCAATGAAAGTTTTAAGTGGCAATGAGGCTAAATGGTGGGACGTGAGTGGCCATATGGCAAATAGATCTTAAGTGGCAATGAGGCTATATGGTGGGACGTGAGTGGCCATATGGCCAATAGATCTTAAGTGGCAATGAGGCTATATGGTGGGACGTGAGTGGCCATATGGCAAATAGATCTTAAGTGGCAATGAGGCTATATGGTGGGACGTGAGTGGCCATATGGCAAATAGATCTTAAGTGGTAATGCACCGATATTCACTTTTAACATTAGTCACCAGGCAGAAGTATTGAGATACGTCAGCAATAATCTGATAATATATTAGTCAAACCCTTATATTCACATGTCTTATTCTTGATGGGTTCATTTAATATCGCTAGATCTTATTTTTATTGGACCAAAATTGTGTTAAAATTTAATTTATAATGTGTTCTTTTCTTTTAACGCAAAATGGATCGCAGTGTAATAAATTTAGGAGATAATTAATGTTGAATGTAAGAGTTAATATTTGGGGAAAGCTTGCCTCCCAAACTTTCATTGATTTTGTTTTTGTTTTTTGTTTTTTTTATAGCAGGCAGCGTCCTATTCTCTAACACTCATTTATTAAAAAAATTCTCTTGACCTAATGTATTCATTATTGTACACCGACATAGGCCCATTCAATTACCGAAGCTGTTGGCGTGACCACCTGGTCGGTCCAATCCCCAGAGGTTTTACAACAGGTGAATATCAACCTTAATATGTATTTTATTCGATTAACTCGTTTTAAAATAACGCTCTTGGGAATAATATCAAGTCTTTAGTCGGAATAAAAATAGCGATTGCTTTTTTTTTCCTCCCATAAACTTTATAACTTTAAATTGGTAATGTACATCTTTGCAAACCTGTTGTTGTGATGTCTAACATACCTTATTGTTTTGGTGTTTCAACACGTCACAATGGTCCTCACGTTCTCTCACATTTCAACCCCCAAAAAACGCAACAAATGCATTACAATTTTCCCGCCTGTAACTTCAGGGGTGCTTTCTGTTGTTGGTATCCTAATCAAAATGATGTACCTGGTGCCATTTTCAACTCACCTGAGCCATATACGTTAGAAAAATGTTCATCATATACAGTTCCTTATTTTAAAGAAGATTTTAAATCCCATTGATCACATCTGTAACACCTTATTATGGGTTTGAGATGATGTTAATGAGATATTGACGCTTACAGTAGAGAAAGTACAAAAGTGCATTCTGGGGAAAAAATAAGTATAAAGTTCCGTTTTAAAAAAAAAAAGGTATCATAACTTTGAATTGTTAATAAGATTTACACTTAATTCCAACAATCACAATGACCATAGGAGCCGTATTTTCAGGTATGATACAAGAGAAAAGGTGGGATATGAATTCTGTATTGACTCACTTGTGAAATTCTATTCTATACACGCTCTGCCTTTATATCTCTTGTACAGATCCAACTTTTGGTCTCCTATTGTACGAGTCAGAAGGTGGGGATTAATTTATACGGGATATTTACCATTGACTCAACCACAATTATAATGGTGAGTAGTGAGTATTTCTCTCTCTCACTTTTCTATCACCTACTGTCCCTCTCCCTATCTCTCTCTCACTATCTCTCACTTGATATCTCATACCCAAACTATCACTTTCTTTATCTCTCTCATCTTCTACATAAAAGTTATTAGAATTTAAAATTCCTTTTTTTAAATGTATTAGGGTCCGGGGTCAATTTCCTACTGTTATATGAGGTCACTAATACAAAAGAAGCGACATTTTTGCTTAAGATATTTTATCTAGCAGAGGCAGCTGTGTTCTATTACATTGTGGCTGTGTTATATTACATGGTAGATGTGTTATATTACATGATTCTATATTAAATATGCCATTGGGGTATCGTTGCAGGTACTAGGTACTATATTAAATATGCCATAGGGGTATCATTACAGGTACTAGGTACTATATTAAATATGCCATAGGGGTATCGTTGCAGGTACTAGGTACTATATTAAATATGCCATAGGGGTATCGTTGCAGGTACTAGGTACTATATTAAATACGCCACTGGGGTATCGTTGCAGGTACTAGGTACTATATTAAATATACCATAGGGGTATCATTACAGGTACTAGGTACTATATTAAATATGCCATAGGGGTATCGTTGCAGGAGCTAGGTACTATATTAAATATGCCACTGGGGTATCGTTGCAGGTACTAGGTACTATATTAAATATGCCATTGGGGTATCATTGCAGGTACTAGGTACTATATTAAATATGCGATGGGGTATCATTGCAGGTACTAGGTACTATATTAAATATGCCATTGGGGTATCATTGCAGGTACTAGGTACTATATTAAATATGCCATTGGGGTATTATTGCAGGTACTAGGTACTATATTAAATATGCCATTGGGGTATCATTGCAGATGTTAGGTACCATATTAACCTATGGCATTGTCGTCGTACAATTTCAACAAGATAGTGTGGCACAAATGGATCGAAGCAGCAATTCAAGTATCTGATGTCATGCAAAGAGATGGTGTCACACGACATCTGCCATCATGTCATGAATACAACCCTTTACCTACAGGCGGCAGAACAAAGAGTTCCAAGAAATATTCTCGACACATCAGCATCATCAAAAGGATCAATATTTCCCCTGAAACATAATTATGTACATCGCAGAATACGTGCGCCAATTTGTCCTTTATTTGATGTTTCACTTTATATTCATATTTTAATGCATTCCTTTCCTGTGTAATATATCATAAATAAAACGATATAATTATAACAATTAAAATTTTCACAACCGAACAATTCCTTTTTTTTATTTTTGCTGCTTAGTCCAATATCTGACACGTTTCAACGATGGCCTTTTCATGCTAATTCTTTTTTGTCATAGTTCTAATTCTTTATTGTCATAGTTCTAATTCTGTGTTGTCATAGTTCTAATTCTGTGTTGTCATAGTTCTAATTCTGTGTTGTCATAGTTCTTATTCTGTGTTGTCACAGTTCTAATTCTTTGTTGTCATAGTTCTAATTCTGTGTTGTCATAGTTCTAATTCTTTATTGTCATAGTTCTAATTCTGTGTTTTCATAGTTCTAGTTCTGTGTTGTCATAGTTCTAATTCTGTGTTGTCACAGTTCTAATTCTGTGTTGTCATAGTTCTAATTCTGTGTTGTCATAGTTCTAATTCTTTGTTGTCATAGTTCTAATTCTTTGTTGTCATAGTTCTAATTCTGTGTTTTCATAGTTCTAGTTCTGTGTTGTCATATTCTAATTCTGTGTTGTCATAGTTCTAATTCTGTGTTGTCATAGTTCTAATTCTGTGTTGTCATAGTTCTAATTCTGTGTTGTCATAGTTCTAATTCTTTGTTGTCATAGTTCTAATTCTTTGTTGTCATAGTTCTAATTCTGTGCTGTCATAGATTTGTGTTCGGTTAAGATTTAGATCGTTATTTCAATACATATATAAGGAATTTTTTTGTCAGGAGTCTTGAGGGTCAAAGTCTATTTGAATCCAAAATGTACTGGTTCCTGGACTCCTGAAATATAATACAATGCATCAGCAACAAAACAAAATATACTGCCTTGGGCTAAGCGTGATTACATCCAGAATCTATATAATGTATATATCAGGGAATAGTATGTTTTGATAATAATAATGGACGTCAAATTTACTCTAGGATACCGTATTTGACCAAGTAACATCATTTATATTACAACTGATTTCCAGCGGAATTCCCCCTTTTTTTCAGCACAATAAAGTTTTGGATGTTTCAAATTACTTGAACATTTACATTTTAAACTTTCCAGTTTTATCTTTTTTTTTTTTTTTTAAAGCCGGCCTCTATAGTTTTCTTTTTTTTTTTTTAAAGCCGGCCTCTATAGTTTACCTCTAATGTAGAGAAGACGTGCAGCATTGGCAAACTCTTGGTTTACCTCTAATGTAGAGAAGACGTGCAGCATTGGCAAACTCTTGGTTTACCTCTAATGTAGAGAAGTCGTGCAGCATTGGCAAACTCTTGGTTTACCTCTAATGTAGAGAAGACGTGCAGCATTAGCAAACTCTTGGTTTACCTCTAATGTAGAGAAGACGTGCAGCATTGGCAAACTCTTGGTTTACCTCTAATGTAGAGAAGACGTGCAGCATTAGCAAACTCTTGGTTTACCTCTAATGTAGAGAAGACGTGCAGCATTAGCAAACTCTTGAGATGCCATGTTGAAAGCGCGGGTGTCGTGGGATCAGAGAAAACAAGGACGTTGAGCGATTTACTTACGTACTTACTCTAACTTATTTACTGACTTACGTACTGTGGAAAGTTGGAACCTGTGTGCGACAGGGGTTGGGGGAATCTCACAGGGGGTAACCGACCAACAGACCAGCGGGTGTAGGTAACCGACCAACAGACCAGCGGGTGTAGGTAACCGACCAACAGACCAGCGGGTGTAGGTAACTGACCAACTGACCAGCGGGTGTAGGTAACCGACCAACAGACCAGCGGGTGTAGGTAACCGACCAACAGACCAGCGGGTGTAGGTAACCGACCAACTGACCAGCGGGTGTAGGTAGCCGACCAACTGACCAGCGGGTGTAGGTAACTGACCAACAGACCAGCGGGTGTAGGTAACCGACCAACTGACCAGCGGGTGTAGGTAACCGACCAACTGACCAGCGGGTGTAGGTAACCGACCAACAGACCAGCGGGTGTAGGTAACTGACCAACAGACCAGCGGGTGTAGGTAACCGAGGTGTAGGTACCCGACCAACTGACCAGCGGGTGTAGGTAACTGACCAACTGACCAGCGGGTGTAGGTAACTGACCAACAGACCAGCGGGTGTAGGTAACCGACCAACAGACCAGCGGGTGTAGGTAACTGACCAACTGACCAGCGGGTGTAGGTAACTGACCAACTGACCAGCGGGTGTAGCTATAACACTGTGACGACGCTACGAACTCTTGTTGTTCTTGGGTGATGGCCAGCTAAACAGCAAGGGGCGTTAGAACAGATTTTAGTGTCAGCCCGGACCTGGCGCAGGTTGACCGACTGACCAGTTGTTTTAGCTTGGCAGATAACATCGGGGCGAGGCTATGGTGTGAGTCCAGTGGTCAGTTAATGTCCATTTAAACGACGGGAGGCGTTAGAAGAGATTCTAGTGCCAAAAATGTAGCTAAAGATTAACACCACGTGGGGGGAACTCTAGTGACGCAGCGACTAATTCAGGGACTTATAAATAGGGACCTTTAGACAGGATTAAGGAGAACTCAGCCGGACAGAGAAGCGGACAGTCAGGGAGAGCTCCGACGGTAGGAGTAGAGGACTGTCAGGGAGAGCTCCGACGGTAGGAGTAGAGGACTGTCAGGGAGAGCTCCGAAGGTAGGAGTAGAGGACTGTCAGAGTTGCGAGATGAGAGAAGGTATAAGCGAATTATCATGCCAATAAAAGAACAAGATTATTACCTGATTGTTGACGAGAGACAGATTGAACGAGGTTACCATCCACATGAAGTAGATAGAGGAACGAGGCGTGACACCCCGGTATCCCATACTTGAAGTGTCTGCCTCTAGCTCGCGCCTCCGTGTATTCTTAGACCTTTCTCTGTTTCTTTTCCGTGTGGATTCATTGTTAGGGATTGTCTGGTGATGATATCTGGGGGTTTTCGGAGAGTGTGCCCTATCTCTGTTGGTGATGTCATTTGGCAATTTGTTGTTGAGGATCTTTGTGTTTATTATTAAAAGTGTTTATAAAGGTATGTACTTTCTGCGTAATACTCGATATCGTTCTCCAAGTTTCGGATCCATAGAGTAGGACTATGCTGAAACATACACTGAAACATATATTTTTTTTAATCAGATGATAAAGTAAATCTAGTAACAAGAAATAATATTTGAAAACACAAATGTTTTGATAGAAAGTTTCAATTGGCCGAAAGATAAAACAGTTCATTTTTATTTTATTTTTACCTGTGTGGTATAGGAGGTACACTACTCTTTATGAGGCGCAGTCTTGTCTATTCCCTTTTTACAATGGATGCGTCACGGGGAGGTGAATTAGGCACTGGTGGGTACAGTTGGCACTGGTGGGTACAGTTGGCACTGGTGGGTACAGTTGGCACTGCTGGGTACAGTTGGCACTGCTGGGTACAGTTGGCACCGAGAGGTACATTTGGAACGGAGAGATACAGTTGGCACAGGGATGTAGAGTTGGCACGGATGAGTATAGTTTGCATGGGGAGGTACAGTTGGTACATGGAGGTACATTTGGCACAGGGAGGTACAGTTAGAACGGAGAGGTTCAGTTAGCACGGGGAGGTAAAGTTGTCAAGGGGAGGGACGATGTATAACCAGGCCAGCCAGCCACATTAGAAAATGTAAACATTGGATTACGTTCAAGCAAATCTTGCAGAATTCAATCCATGCAGCCGCTACCAGTGCGCGATACACTGTACACAATAATCTCCATCATTGAATTAATGGCCCTGCCAAACACATTTCAATACAGGGCCAGTCGGGGATTTACGCAATATCAAGGAGTCGCCGCTACAACAGAGAATGGTTACCTCTGTTCAATAATAAAATGCTAACAGTCTAACTTTTCAGTCTTTCAGTATTTCTTTTACATCAACTGGACTGGATTCAACAGTTGGTGTTTTTTGTTTTTTTTTTTTGTTTTTTTTTTAAAGAACTTGACCTCAGAAAGAATAGTAACATGATAAATGGTGACAACTTGGCACATGTGCTACGTGCTCCACTTGGGCTGTTGACCTTAAGTGGATGTTCTCTGGTTCTACGACACGGGCTCGAAGAAACCTGTCACAAAAGATGGGGCAGGGCTAAAAAGATCGCTAAAGTCTGTACCGCCACCTTGGCTGCCGTTAACCAAGTGGCTGAAGTCGTGCGTTGTGTGGCTTTCTTCGTGTACCTGGTTCCTGTCTTTGACAACTCGAAATCTTTTTTTATCCAGTCTTATTTGTTCATCGTCTACGGGTCTCTGGTGTACACGTTCGAGTCTTTGACCTGCCATTTTTACTACGGTCACGTGATGGAAGCACTGCGTCATTACGGCAACCGATTCGGATTTAGAAGCGATTTGGCCGTTTGGCAAGATGCTCCGCAGCCGGGACATACATTTTTACAGCTGCAGTTGTCCTTCACAGCTTCGCGATCCATACCGGGTTTCTATTTTGGGAACACTCGTTCGTTTCTTTCCCCTGGCTTGACCAGCAGGACCCTGGTTCAATGGTTGCTGGCTACGCCATCGTCTGCTCCTCCATCGCCGCTTATCTTCCCATCGTCGGCTTCTTCGTTCTCTACGCCACGCTCGTGGAGCTCGTCAAAGGTGAATTCAGAGGAACAGCTGAGCAAATGTTGGATAAGCTGAGCCACGAATCAAAAGACAAAGATACGGAGGAAGCCTTCTCTCTAGTCAGGTTCAGATCATTTTCACATATTCTTTGTTTACTTCAACTTGAGCAACAGCCTTTTCTGACTGTTTTGATTGATTTCTGTTCACAGCATGTCAATTTAAAACATGCAACAAAAGACATAGGCCCTACCATTTTATTTAATGTCATCAATTGATTTCTCAATCTTTAAGCTACACTGTGAAATAAATTAATGACCATTTTTTTTTTTTTGTATTAACAAATTTGTTTTGTTGTTTCGATTATTGCGTTAAACATTTTAAAAAAACGTGTTTCAATTATTCGTTGAAAAGCATTAATTATGTTTAAATGTGTAATGAAGACTGAGGTGATTGAAATCAAAATCAACTGACCATTTAAAAAACTCAACCTGAAATCATCTTTTTACTTTTAAAATAATTTATTTTTGATGGCGTTCCCATGGGGTGGCGGTGGTGTCTGGGAGTGGCGGTGGTGTCTGGGAGTGGCGGTGGTGTCTGGGAGTGGCGGTGGTGTCTGGGAGTGGCGGTGGTGTCTGGGAGTGGCGGTGGTGTCTGGGAGTGGCGGTGGTGTCTGGGAGTAGTCTGATTTCAAATGTTCTTTAAACGATTGCATTTTTGAAAGTAAGGGGGGGGGGTGTCATTTTGACGTAGACGTTTTTTCACATTTTTAAAATCTTTTGGGTTTTTTTTTAAATTAAAAAATCAGTTTTGTAGCTAAGACAGGAACTTTCGATTTGGGACAATAAGAAGCCTGGATTTGGGGAACTAAAATAATTATTGACTCTCTCTACAGGAGCCGCCATCAGACCCTATGTGACATAGTCCGCAAACTGACCCTACTGACCAGGCTGTTTGCTGGGGTTAGCATTATGTCCAGCATTTTGGTCATGTTTTTCGTCATATATGCCCTGGGCAGTGGGCAGTTGTCTCGTGCCATCAACCTTACAGAAGTTTCAGTGCTGCTCTTCACACTGATTCCCATTTTGTACATCTGTATCGGTTGGGGGCGCCTACCTGCAGCGGTGAGTTCTGATATTATTCACTGCGTTCAATTGGGGGAGGGGGGGCATAATATGTTTCCATTAGTTTCTTTGTAAGAACGTGAATGCTATTCATATCATTAAGGTGTAAGTTCAGCCATAAATATTTGTCAAAATAGAAACACTATTTGAGCTTGCACATTATAAATACTTTTGCATTTATTGACCTCGAAAGAATTTTTTAAAAACCTGTGATACATAACTGACGTAGTGACGTGGCTAGTGATTATTATCATCAAGTAACACAATGTTGCAGGCTCATTCTATAACAGAATCTCTTGGCAAGGTCACCTGGTCAGGAAGGTCACGAGAAATGCTACAACAGGTTTGGAGCTTTTTTTTAGCATCTTATATATATATTTAACGTCTTAATTAGTATTTGATTGTCCGTCCATCGCACTCGAAGATGACCAAGGCTTGAGAGGTTTCCTTGACTTGAGCTGTCTTGTGATTAAAATGAGAGCCGCTCAATTCGTCAGCCTCACTGTATCGCCCCGGCCTATTGGATCCAATGGCAAGACTTACTCAAGACGGCTGGAAACGGAACAGGATGTCGTGGATGACCAACAGTGTTGTTTTTTTTTTAATTTTTTTTTTTTATAACTCTGCATAAAATAGACGTTGATATAAATCATAAACCTACGCTCGCGTGGGCATGTCTCATTGTTTCGTATGATAATTCTGTAGTAGTCCCAATGTATCATCATCACACTAAACGTAGCTACACATTCTTTTCAACTTTTCTTAAATCTGGGTCAAATCTAAAATTAGCCGATACATCATCGTTGCGGATCAACGAAAAACATAAACGCCGGCTCATTGGAAAGCGTTGTCCATCTAAAGTGCACGGGTTAGCGGAACAAGACGTTCCTTTACGGTTTGTGTCTGGACATTTTAGTGGGCCCTACCAGTGATAAATACATAGGCGAAGCTTTCGATCGGTACCAAATATGTCTGGGTAGCGTTGTAATTATAAAAGCAGAGGGCGCCCTGGGTTCTATGTTGCATATGTTTTGCCCCCACCCCCCCCCCCATCCCCGGTCAAAATTTTCTCTTACCACTCTACTGTAAAATACATTTGGAACCACTTAAATTACTTTTTTAATTCAAATGGTCAAAGTCAAAGTATTCATTAGATGTTTAACTATTAAAGGTCGATACCAACTATGTCTAGGTAGCGTTGTAATTTTATCATAAAAGCAAAGGCGCCCAAGGGTCTATGTCGCATTTTGCTCTGACCATACTACTGTAAAATAAACTTTTAACCACTTTAAATTATTGTTTAATTCAAATGTAAAAAGATAGATGTTTAACTATTAAAGTTCACGACAATCACATTTTTTATGAAAAAGAATCTAAATATCGATACTTTCACCCATCATTTTCGACGTATGCGGCAACGAGTTTGGAAGTATCTAACTTGTTCGGTTTCTTTCGAAAGTCTCGTTAAGCTTTTGGTTTCGGCGTCGGTTTCGGCCGCAAGTCATGTTTAACATTCGGTTGCGGCTGGAATCAGAAAATCACATTCGGTCAGTCTCCATTCAATGTGCTACCGCCTACGGGGACTCCCTCTCCTGGGTTTGAATTCCGACGTCGCCTTCTTTAACACCAGCTGCCATCCACTCTGTTTAGGCCGCTCGGTCACCACGTCATTATCCGAGCACGTCAGAAAACACGTTTCTGCAAGACTTTACACAGACAAAAATTATGCTGTTCGTTTATCGAAATATATCTTTTAGAAACTTGTTTTGCTTAACTGCCCCAACTACAATCCAGCGCACCCAACAGATCATTTCAAGTAGCAAGGAAAGGCGCAAAATAGATAAATAAAATTATGTGAAATATTTCGATTGATTTCTTTTTCATGTGATGTTTCCTTACAATTGAGATTTTAATTAGTGTATTGCCCCATCAATGTAAATATGTCATTACTTTGTTAACATTTCCCGGTGTGGTCTACTCACCAGATCAATTTACTCATAGTTAACTGTTCGAGCAGGAGAGTTGGGATTGACGTGTACGGTCTATTTATCTTGGACTCCTCCTCTGTTCTCATGGTGAGATTAGTGTGATCAGTGGCGTAGGAATATCAAAGTGGTAGCTGAGGGTAGATAGCCTCTTGTGGCGTCGCCCGTGTGATGTTAATATCAGCTTTTACTCAACAGTTATTTCCCAATTATAACTTAAACATTGGTAAAAAGGGTGGATCATCCCTAAGATTGAATTATGGATTAGATTACTATAACATATACGATTACTAAATATATTGTATGCGGAAAAATATAAATAGGATCTTTATGGGAAATTTATGCTTTTCATTATTGTATTCAGTTCATTATGACTTATACATATATATATAAATTTGGTGTCTAAAGAATGAATCTAGCATTTAGACGTCAAGGAATTGTTTTTAAATGATGTTTGATTGCTGTGAATTTCTGAGACTCTCCAATCCGTGACTCTAATCTCATGACTATGTTCTAGGTAATGGGATCGATACTGACCTACGGAGTCGTCGTCTTACAGTTCCAGATTGACAAGGAAACGTCTCACTGCATGAGCGACCTCCTCACCACCAGCATAAATCAATCATTGGTTTCATGGGGAACAGCAAATGGCGCACTCAGAGCAAACCGGATCTAAATTGTTATTGTCTTAGATTAGTCTTAGATTAGTTGAAACACAAAGGCTCTAATAAACTTATCAACAATTGTAAACTAATGCCTTTTTTTAAATAAATTTTAGACCAGTGGTTCTTAATGATTCTACCCTTTAATATAGTTCCTCATGCAGTGGTTGCCCCCCCCCCTTACAAACTTATGTTCGTTTCTACTTCATAAATTGTGTATTCATAGGGGTCGCGACTCACACATGAAGAACCACTGATTTAGACGTTTTAGAATATGAGAAAATTTGTTGTTGGTTTTATCTGTTTGTTTCATACGCATTTCTTTAGCTGGAGGCTTTGTCTGTTTGCTGGGGGTCAAGTCTCGCACCTTAATGTTGACCCATTGCCTGATGTGGCGGAGTGAGCTGAAACTTTGTACAGCTTGACTAAAAATGAAAATAAAACAATTAAAACAAAAGTATCTGAAAAAAACCACGCTTTTCTAAAAAAAAAGTGCTAAAAATGATCGAATGAATCATCCCAATAGACGTCAGAGTTGCTCTCGGCGATTTACTGTTTTCAAAACGCTGGGCGGCCATGGCGTACCGTGATGTCGTAGTGACGTTTTCTTAGGTTGCTCCTTTCGTTTATTGGTATGTGTGTGGTCAAATCGTGCATCTCCAGCTTGACCCACTTCATGAAACTTTGTCCACCGACCCACATCTAACAGCAATAAAAACGTGCATGACCAGTAGGTCACCGGTGACCAGTTTTCCCACTTAACCTTGAGTGACCTCCATCACTCATCTCAATTTTGAACTCCTTTTCTAACATCCAGTCGAGCTGAAACTGTGTACACTTACCAACTTCCGATGACAATAACATATTTCATGATCAGTAGGTCACCGGTGACCAGTTGCCCCACTTAACCTTGAGTGACCTCCATCACTCATCTCAATTTTGAACTCCTTTTATAATATCCAGTCGAGCTGAAACTGTGTACACTTACCAACTTCCGATGACGATAACATATTTCATAGTCAGTAGGTCACCAGTGACCTCCACTGACACTTGAGTGACTTTCTGCATTATATTTCAAGCTTAGATCTAATTTATTCATAGGACTGTAACAATTCTGAAATTGTGGGTGACTCTATCCTGTTTAGTGCATTTTTGGAAAATCATTTTTTTTTCAAATTATTTTTTAAATATTTTTATTTCATTTATTTATTTGGTTGTTTTGTAAACAAATGAATAAATATGTTTGGTGTCAGTTTATGATTTCCTCCTTAAATTTTAACAAACTCACGATTCTATTCCACCAAGTCAATTAATCAAACAAGTCAATTACCCTCCTACATTGCCCAGACAAGACAACTACCCTCGCCCCAGCCCCCCCCCATTCCCCCAACAGCCAACATACAGTTACTTATCCTTACCCCTACACACAGTACACAAACTGTTGATCTATTACAGCACTTCACAAAACTAAAACAACGGAGACACTGTTCCACCTCTAACAAAATTGATTATGAATCCCCATCAATATGCTACGTGCCACAGTGCAGCTAGCATGCCAGGAAAATATAACGGCGCACAGACAAGAATACGTGAGCAGTGTGAAACAGCTTTATTTTCACCATGAGCATGTCGCATGCTTATTTTGTGTGGAAATGATGCCCCAGAAGGCATTCCTGACATAACTCACTTTGGACCTGTACAAACCGTTTAGTTCTAGGCCATAGGGATGTGAAATCTTGCAGAAAGTGCATTGGCTGTACTCTGAACGGCATGTCTAACACTAAATGACCCGACTGTGTTAAAAGGATAAAGCCCTTTACAGTCCACCTGACGGGCATCAAATTGAAATTAGAAAACATCTTTTGGGGTGGAACCTAACTGCCAAAACAAGAACAGAGATAAACGGAGCGTTGTCTTACGTCACATCCTTCATGTGTGTGATGATGTCTGTTGTAAAAGCTTGATATCCGAACTGAACAAATTGTCGGAACAGCTTGAAAGGTATGCGGAGCAAAGCTAAGCGTGTTGCTTCTAATGGGTGCTAAACAGTAAAAATCTCTGGAACTCGGGTGGAGCAAAGCTAAGCGTGTTGCTTCTAATGGGTGCTAAACAGTAAAAATCTCTGGAACTCGGGTGGAGCAAAGCTAAGCGTGTTGCTTCTAATGGGTGCTAAACAGTAAAAATCTCTGGAACTCGGGTGGAGCAAAGAAAGAGGTTCCCCGATGAAGGTGCTTCAGAAGAACCAGTTCTGTCTAAACAAGATGAAATGGATGGATGAATCCTCTGAGGAAGTATATTTCATAAAGTCTGTCATCCATGTCATATTGGATGATTTGAGTCATGGGACCCTCTGTTCGTTTCAATACTGCAGTTAACAATTCTGAGAAGTTCAGCTTACGTCCATGGACGTAACTATCAATTCCTCAAGATGAACTGAAATAAAAATCTAAATTTAATGACAGATGAATATCCCGCGGATATCAGTGAAGTTGTTGTCACGAAGATACGTCATATGTCATCTGTTCATCCAGCAAATTTTGGAGAGGGCCGAGTGAGGACATTGGAGCTACTGCATTGCTTGAAAAGATACAAGCTGGAAGGACTCTTTCCCAATGTATGTGACAAGCTGGAAGGACTCTTTCCCAATGTATGTGACAAGCTGGAAGGACTCTTTCCCAATGTATGTGACAAGCTGGAAGGACTCTTTCCCAAGGTATGTGACAAGCTGGAAGGACTCTTTCCCAATGTATGTGACAAGCTGGAAGGACTCTTTCCCAATGGATGTGACTGCATCAGTATTCTGTTAACCATTCCTGCCATCATCACCTCTGCAGAGCGCGTATTCACCAAACTAAAGCTGACAAAACGATTATCTAAGATCGATTATGTACATGGGATTATTGGTAGATTTGGTAACACTCAGTATTGAGTCTGTCGTCACTGGGGAGATTAATAGATTTGGCAAGACTCGGTATTGAGTTTGATCTTACAAAAACGATTGATTTTGATTCTCTTAAGGGTAGAATTGTTTTTATTATGTTTTACAGTAAGTACCTGTCCTCTTTTTAATATACTTCCAAGCATGTTTGAATGTAATTAATAAATAATGACATTATTGATTCATGCGTCCGTTCGCGGGTGAAGGAGTCCATTTTTTAATCTTGTTACAGCACTTAATAATCCTCTGGGTGGACCTTGTGATTTGTGCTTCGATTCACACGTCCCCAGTAGTTGGCCATGGTACAATTAACTGAATAAACATTTCTGAGTTATAGATTTTTTTTAATGGCTTCATTCGGAGCGGGACTCGGACCACCGGTCTGTATATAAACAACGATAACTTAAGCCAAGGTTGAATAATTGCTAATGTGAACAGTTGGCATCAAAGTTTGAGAAAACAAGAGTCGGCTTAGCGAAGGGCATCATTTTTTTGTATGTTCAAGTATTTTAAGGTAGGTGAGATGAGAATGTGGTGAATGAATGTGAGCGGGTATACTAGTGAGTCAATGTTGTTATTAGGTTATTGTACAGAGTGGATTAAACTATGAGTATCAAAATGATAAAACTATGAGTATCAAATGATAAAACTATGAGTATGAAATGATAAAACTATGAGTATCAAATGATTAAAATATGAGTCTCAAATTATTAAACTTTGAATATCAAATGATTAGACTATCAGAATTAAAAGATTAAACAATGAGTATCAAATTATTAAACTTAGCGTATCAAATAATTAAAATATGAGTATCAAATTATTAAACTATGAGTGTCAAATCATTAAATTATAATATGAATATCAAATTATAAAAATATGAGTATCAAATCATCAAACTATGAGTATCAAATCATCAAACTATGAGTATCAAATCATCAAACTATGAGTATCAAATTATTAAACTATGAGAATCAAATCATTAAATTATATTATGAATATCAAATCATCAAACTATGAGTATCAAATCATCAAACTATGAGAACCAAATGTCGCGATCCAAACCGGAAAAAAATGGTCTCATCATCCAAACAATTTTTTTTTCAAAAATAACTTATTCATAGTAAGAAATAGATCATGACTTTAACAATAGATCATGACTAGAACAATAGATCATGACTTGAACAATATATTATCTAAAGCAGGGGTCTCAAACTTGCTGCCCGCAAGACGATATTTTGCGCTCCGCGACATGACCGCAAAGTTTAGGGTTAATGCGGCCCGCGCGTTTCCCCCATTCTCATAATTATAATGTGACCTCCGCGGCGGTTTCAGTCGAGCCTCACCGTCTAGTCTAATTCTGATTTTTATTATGTTTTTATAGATTTGGACGCTGATGATAATGGTAAAAATCATTTTAAAATTGGACTAAAAGTTTTTAATTTGTAGCATTTTATGCGGCAAACAAGGCCAAAGAGCGGTTTTTGAGAAAACACGCTACAAATATTATATATACATTTCAAAATTTTAAAAAGTCAATGTTAATGGGTAATGCACAACCATAATGGTGTAAATCGTAACAATCTGACACAGCATCAAAGAATCCCTATTAAAATTGCCGCTAATGTTTACGAGTGATAGAAATTCCAAACCTGTCAACTTGGTCACTGACAACAAGCAGTAGGAGGAAGAATTTGAAGCCTGGTTTTTGAGAACCCTTACTGTTTTTATTTTTGTATTACTAAAGGTTGAGCAGATTGTAACAGTTTTACTTTCTTGAATTTGTTATCGCTTTTTTTTTTTGGTGGAATACTTGATGCGGCCCAGTCTCACTCAGTCCCTGCCTCCTGCGGCCCAGTCTCACTCAGTCCCTGCCTCCTGCGGCCCCGTCCCCCTCAGTCCCTGCCTCCTGCGGCCCAGTCTCACAAATAAAAAAGATATTTGAAGCCTGGTTTTTGAGAACCCTTACTGTTTTTATTTTTGTATTACTAAAGGTTGAGCAGATTGTAACAGTTTTACTTTCTTGAATTTGTTATCGCTTTTTTTTTTGGTGGAATACTTGATGCGGCCCAGTCTCACTCAGTCCCTGCCTCCTGCGGCCCAGTCTCACTCAGTCCCTGCCTCCTGCGGCCCAGTCTCACTCAGTCCCTGCCTCCTGCGGCCCAGTCTCACTCAGTCCCTGCCTCCTGCGGCCCCCGGATGATTGGAGTTTGAGACCGCTGACGTAAAGACACATGTTTTCACTCCATGCGTCACGACTCTTGAATGAGTTCGTCAAAGGCTGATCTATCGGGTCGCCGGTTGAAACAGCAAGAATGATTTTATAGCAAGGTTATCTGTGCTTTAAGACAATAAAGAGATGGTGAAACGACTTATTCAAATATCTTTTTTATTTACGTAATTTAGCTCTATATAACTGTAAAGTTGTTTTTTACGTTTTTTTTTTAAAAAAAAAAAGTGTTCTTATAGGAGCGTGTAAAGGGACTAAAGGTTCCTTTGTTAAGCTTAACATTTCTCTGTGAAACCATTTAGGCTTTGATAATTTTTTTTAAAATGCCAGATTAATTGTGAAAACGATTTTTTTTTAAAGTAATGACATAGTACAATTATGTGATGCAGTATTGATAGACAAGCATGAAATAATATTATTAACATTTTGTTTTAGATAAGCAGAGAAGACCATGGGTGTCAAACAAACGATGACGTCAGTCAGGGCGGACTACACCGATGTACTGAAGTACCCGCTGAATCTCCTGGCCGCCTGCGGCTGCTTCCTACCCTTGAGTTCAGAGGTCAAACTCGACAAGGACGCGCCTCCAAGCCGCGCCAGTTTCCTCAGCTTTGTTTATCTGTATCGGGTTGTGGTCGTCATAGTGCACCTCACCAGCTTCGCGAGGTGCTTGGCATTCGAGATATTCTTCATCGGACATTTTAACACCTCTTTGTCCTTTTACGTCCTCTGGTTTCTGTTCCTGTCGTTAGGCTCATCCATCTACGTCACGGAGTCCATCATCAGCAAGTCACACTTCCGGTTAGTCCTTGACGCGTTGCGGGATTACGAGAGAAACTTTGGCTTCAGGAGCGACCTGATTTTCGTTGGGAGACTATCGAAGTACGGTACTTTGTTATGGATGGCCACCAGTCTAGTGTATAGTGTGGTCGTTAATTCAGTGTTCATGTTTCTGGTGGACGAGCCCCCGTATTTCATGTATCCGTTTGAACAAAGTACAGGTCTGAAATTTGTTGTCACGGGTTACGCAATCACTGTGCTGACCTGTGTTATATACCTTGCGATATGTGGATTTTTTCTAGTATATTCTGCTCTTGTTGAAATCCTCAACGCGGAATTCAACGCGGCCAGAGAGGAAATGTTTGAAATAATGGTGCTTACCAAATTCGATTCAGTGAATGCCGAGGAACAAAGTTTCTTAAGAGCAAGGTACACATAAATTTCTCGTCTCATGCACACATTTATCTCTCGTCTCATGCACACATGTATCTCTCGTTTCATGCACACACATTTTCTTGTTGCACTCACATCAATTCTCTTATATCATGTTCATCGATTCTCTCATATCATGTACATCAATTCTGTCTTATCATTTATACATCAATTCTCTCGTATCATGTACACCAATTCTCTTTCACCATGTACAGCAATTCTTTACAGCTTTGCTAGACAAATCTTAGTCACAGATATTAACCATAGCTCAGATTCACTTTTGTAAAGTCACATGACCTTTCTAAAATAGTCATGAAAACATTGTTTCCATTAATCAAAATGGCGACGTTTATTTCAGAGATCGCCATCGCTTTCTGAGGCTCGTGGTGTCCAGGTTGAGCAGACAGACGCGACTGTTCACGTTGGTCTGCCTCTCCCACAGCTTGGCAGTCGTGTTCTTTGTCACCTACGCCCTGGGCAGCGGCATGATGTCCAGTGTACACATCGTCAGTGAAGTCTGCATTCTTGGCTTTGCTCTGTTCATCATAATCTACATTTGCTGTCGTTGGGGTCGTCTGCCATCTGCGGTGAGTGACGTATACCCCATCAAAGAAGTATTGTCTATATTTCTAAATTAAACGTAGGTCAACATTTGACTGGGCCACCTTTTGAACGATGACTCAATCAGTTGGAATGTGATAGACTTCGTTTCTCGTACCTGTGACACTGGCTGAAAGTTTGTCTGGCATAAACGATCACATTTTTATTTGAAACTGATTAGATCAGAATGAATTGGAGCACTAAGGAAGCACAGATACAAGAATTAGATGCTTGTTTACATAACAACATACCCCAAGTCAAAATCACTTTGCATGCCTCGAAAAAATATACTGTTTTATTTCATACACTAAGGCTTAACTGGGGGCAGATTATTTTATCACCGGTTCTGGGTATTTTTAGAAAATAGCCGTTGGGTCCCAAAAGTTAAACACAAAAAAGTTAACTTCTTATTTTCTATAATATATCCCAGCTTTTAAACAACAGACATATAGACAGTCCTACACCCTACCTGCCGGCCTCTAAACAATAGGCAAACAGAGCGTTCTACAGTCAGTCCTACACCCTATTTGCGGGCCTTTAAAAAATAGGCCTAAAGACAGACCTACTAATGTAAAGTCACCTCTGAAAATTATTCAACCCTCTTACCTGAGTTCAACGTTACGCATAACGCTCGCTGCTCTACAGTTTGTGTTTTTTTGTTTTGTTTACTTAATAATATTAATTTTAAAAATTTTGGGCAGCCGAGGGCCGGTTGCGAAAAGGAAGCGGCCAATCCAGAAGAGAACTATATATAAGAGATAAGAATACTGTTAAAACATAAAATCTTTAAATTCAACGGTTCTCCACATTTCTTCCCTGTTTTGTTTCAGGCCCATTCCATAACAGACAGCCTCACGGAGATCTCACTTGACACAAAACCAGAGGCGTTCATACAAAAGGTAAAGTTTGACTTTATCACGTCTCCTTGTCACCTGCCGATGCCCTCATTATTTAAAGAACCTATCGATTTTGTTGGAATGTTACTAAAAGCGGACAAAATATTCGCCTACCTGGATGTGTCCAACCTCGACAAGGTTGATCATTTGAACCATGTTAAACTAACACAGACAAGATGAAGATTTAGATTTACCACACATAAAGAATCTACATATTCTAATTACACTACTCACTAGCCACTCACAAAATATGGAAAAAATCAATCTAAAATATAGTGCACAATTATTTCAACAAATTTTGCTGGAATTATTTCTCTTAAATAGCTACCGTTTCTTATTTATAAATTCTGGGCATCGAAACTAGGGTAATTTTTATATATGATGTCTTTAAAACCTGACAGCTTTATCATAATTTTAATTGTGGATAATTTAGATTTCAGATTATCAAATAATTTTAAAGGAGGGGTTTAACTGCGAATTCCCTAATACAACACTGTTCCAAGAGTTGTCTGTCTTGGTGTTAATTCCAGACACGAATTTAATGTGCAGATGCAGACGTGGCGTACCAGAAAAAGCTGGTTAAAATTCAGACTCTCCCCTTTAACAATCTGCATGTCTTCCTGCCAGATTCACCTGTTTATCTCCGAATGTTCCATCACCAAACCAGGCGTAGACCTGTACGGGATGTGTACACTTGATTCATCGACGGTCGTAATGGTCGGTAGATCTGTTGTTTTGTGTATGGTTGTGTGTCTACAATTAGTGATAACAGCGGTCATTGTTATAGCTTTGACTTATAACAGTATGTTATAATGTGGAATTTAGGTTAAATAAGTTCAAATAATCCATTAAACCTGACAGCAGGCACGAGACAGTGGCCGTAACGACACGACCACTTTCAATGTCAGGGATGGTTGGAATGCCGAGAATTATTCAAAGTAGGAAGACTCCAAAGGTGCTTGATCATTCACAAACTCTCTGTTTTGGACAACATAGGTTAAACAATTCAATGACACTTCCTTAGATGCTGCATGGAAAATTGTATGTGCACTCTACAGTTTTGGTGTTAGATATGGTTTTGTTTTCAATATGGTTTTCTATGTGTTTTCGATATTTTTGTTTATTTTTAGATATGTTTTTGTCTTAGATATGTTTTTGTCTTAGATATGTTTTTGTCTTAGATATGGTTTTCATATGGTTTTGTTTTCGAATGAAACTGGGGCTCATTTTTATCTGTTCTAGTGCTAACATTTTCAATAGAAATTCTAGTTACATATATTACACTTTTAATATTTCCTTATTATTCTTTCTTTTCTTTTTTTTTATTTGGCTACAGATATTTGGTACCATAGTGACGTATGGCATTATAGTTCTACAGTTCCAGTTGGACAAGAGTTCAGCTCCTTCGTGCCAGTGTCATTGTAATACAACATGGATCTGATAGTTAAATATCAACAGACAAGCCCCCCCCCCCCTTGTCCCAGTCCACCAACAAACTACTCACTGTATCTTCGTCGGGGTATGAGATCATAGTTGACAACAACGGACCAGGAACTGATCATCTGTGCCGTCATGATCTGCAAATCCTTAACTGACACAGCTACCGGGAAGAAAGAACTTTAAAAAACGTATTTAAACGTATTATTAGTACCACATCCATTCAACTACATGATGAATCGATTAAATCTTTTTTTTTTAATAGTTCTTGTCAGAAGAAAGAAGTCACGTAAGAAGGAAAAAAACGGACTTGCTAAGTCATCAAGTTTATGTTTCTCTTAATTAACAACTGCTACAATCATTTTATATCATGCCATAGATATTTTAAAAAGACAAATGTACTTGTTCTTTGCATTGTGTGACTATTTTGATCAGAGACTAATTTGTTTGTTTACATTTTGTCCATTCGACAATGCGCATATTAAAATCAATAATTATTAGTTGTTTTTTGTTTTGTTTTTTAGAACAAGAAAGTCAGAGCCCAGACTGAAACTAACAACTTGCTCCCCTCTCCCTCTTTATTTTCAAGCATATTACATAACACTAACTTCATTACACATTATGTAATATTGGTCATTTTTAATATCGAATTCTCCTCTCACTGCATGACTAGTGTAAGCGCAAGTTTCCCCAAGAACATGACCCTCGTAAAATGTCATTATTTTCCTATAAGCAGAAACAAAAACACTAAAATTGGCCAACATTTTTTCTTTACTCTATCGGTTTTGCTATGTCATACGGCTGTGTGGCAGAAACCCTCTTTCTCCTTGGAGCAGCAACCGGTCCGGCGTTGGCGTCTGCTGTCATAGGTTTATCCAAAGTCACCATTCCCTTTTCCATTCCGGAAGCCTCGTTTTCGAAACGTTCAGCATGTTTTGGTGTCGGTTCAAATCCGTTCTTTGATTTATCTTTCTTTGCCATCTCTTTGTCTTGCGCGCCACGGCCCACGGTGTTGCTGTAGACCCGCTGGTCATCATCTGACGGCCCGGGTTTGTTGACGGCACGGTCGGCACGGTCGGCAATGACGGAAGACACGTTACGGGGAATGTCGTACGTTGGATTTTCGTCTGCCATTAACTTTGGTGGAATGGCGGGTGGAGTGTCCTCATCTTGGTGACGCGGGTCAGCGGGCTTCTTCGGTTTTTTAACTCCTGCTGTGAGTCTCTCTGTGTCGTCGTACCCAGGGTTCACCGCGCCGCCGTCCATGTCTCCGGCATCACGGGACACAAGTCTCGCCCTCTCTGACCCCTCCGATGACCTTCGCCCGGGCGAGTCTGGCGTGTCATCTCCCCGTAGCACCAGTCGGTCATAGCTCTCCATGACCTGTTCGACCGGCCGACCTTGTTGACGGTCCAGACGGTCGTAGTCACTTGGCATATGGCCTGGAGGATCAGGCTCAGTCAACACTGTTAAATCACTTCCGGTGTGGCTGTCGGAAAGACGTTTCTTGCCTTGGACCTGGTATAAACAAACAAACAAACAATGGGGCTGAACATTTTGTTATAAAAATGTATATATATATATATATATATATATATATATATATATATATATATATATATAT
>CAXITT010000359.1:746246-796514 GCA_964033795.1 Lymnaea stagnalis
TATAAAAATATATATATATATATATATATATATATATATATATATATATATATATATATTTATATTTAATTCGTTTATGAGTTGTTTGATATCATAATAATACAAAAAATCATTGTATCTAATGCGCTGCTGCTGAATATTAAGGTACTGTTAGCAGCTCAAGAATACAAAGTAAATAACACAAACGTGAAGAGTCGATTTGAATGTAAATAAACAATCACGCGGTAAATACTACCACAATGGACGAATTCATAGTTAAAACCCTTTTCTTTCCATATGAATTCATTGATAAAGCACTTAGCGCTATAATTCCATCAATAACGACTTTTTTTGCTTTATAAAATGTTTACCGCGAAAGTCGTGACGTACTCATCCTTGTCATCGAAGTCATCAATCGATATGGCCGATAGTCGTTTAGAGGTCCTCCTCTTGTTGGCCCTCACGTCCTCGGGTGAGATGTAGAGCTCCTGGTAAAGTCACGTGTCAAGAGAGGAGTTGAGCTGAGGCATTTGCTATACAACTTATTACAACAGGCGTCCCAGATCACATGTACTCTATACCGACACTGTCATCACATATACCGACACTGTCATCACATATACCGACACTGTCATCACATATCAACTTATTACAACAGGCGTCCCAGATCACATGTACTCTATACCGACACTGTCATCACATATACCGACACTGTCATCACATATCAACTTATTACAACAAGCGTCCCAGATCACATGTACTCTATACCGACACTGTCATCACATATCAACTTATTACAACAGGCGTCCCAGATCACATGTACTCTATACCGACACTGTCATCACATATCAACTTATTACAACAGGCGTCCCAGATCACAAGTACTCTATACCGACACTGTCATCACATATACCGACACTGTCATCACATATACCGACACTGTCATCACATATCAACTTATTACAACAGGCGTCCCAGATCACATGTACTCTATACCGACACTGTCATCACATATACCGACACTGTCATCACATATACCGACACTGTCATCACATATCAACTTATTACAACAGGCGTCCCAGATCACATGTACTCTATACCGACACTGTCATCACATATACCGACACTGTCATCACATATACCGACACTGTCATCACATATCAACTTATTACAACAGGCGTCCCAGATCCCATGTACTCTATACCGACACTGTCATCACATATACCGACACTGTCATCACATATCAACTTATTACAACAGGCGTCCCAGATCACATGTACTCTATACCGACGCTGTCATCACATATACCGACACTGTCATCACATATCAACTTATTACAACAGGCGTCCCAGATCACATGTACTCTATACCGACGATGTCATCACATATACCGACACTGTCATCACATATCAACTTATTAAACAGGCGTCCCAGATCACATGTACTCTATACCGACGCTGTCATCACATATACCGACACTGTCATCACATATCAACTTATTACAACAGGCGTCCCAGATCACAAGTACTCTATACCGACGCTGTCATCACATATACCGACACTGTCATCACATATACCGACACTGTCATCACATACACCGACATTAGGATTGTTTAAACTGTTAACAACACATACCTGCAATGAAACAAGTTACCAACACATACCTGCCTTGAAACCAGCTACCAACACATACCTGCATTGAAACCAGTTACCAACACATACCTGCATTGAAACCAGTTACCGACACATACCTGCATTGAAACCAGTTACCAACACATACCTGCACTGAAACCAGTTACCAACACATACCTGCATTGAAACCAGTTACCGACACATACCTGCCTTGAAACCAGTTACCAACACATACCTGCATTGAAACCAGTTACCAACACATACCTGCACTGAAACCAGTTACCAACACATACCTGCCTTGAAACCAGTTACCAACACATACCTGCATTGAAACCAGTTACCAACACATACCTGCCTTGAAACCAGTTACCAACACATACCTGCATTGAAACCAGTTACCAACACATACCTGCATTGAAAACAGTTACCGACACATACCTGCATCGAAACCAGTTACCAACACATACCTGCATTGAAACCAGTTACCAACACATACCTGCACTGAAACCAGTTACCAACACATACCTGCCTTGAAACCAGCTACCAACACATACCTGCATTGAAACTAGTTACCAACACATACCTGCCTTGAAACCAGTTACCAACACATACCTGCACTGAAACCATTTACCAACACATACCTGCATTGAAGATGTTGAGTTTCTGGCTGATTGTGTCTGCATCGCCTGCAGATTCCTCAGTTCGTCATCAGTTGTGCTGTAATAAATGTCAAAATCCACCTGAGCATCGTGCTCGGCTCCTAACGGCTTGTGTCTTTCTGGACAACACTTTATATTTCTGTCACAATAGAATGTCAATAATGTATTCAT
This sequence comes from Lymnaea stagnalis, assembly GCA_964033795.1. Taxonomy (NCBI): domain Eukaryota; kingdom Metazoa; phylum Mollusca; class Gastropoda; family Lymnaeidae; genus Lymnaea; species Lymnaea stagnalis. The sequence continues at coordinate 748,688 of CAXITT010000359.1, forward strand.
ATTTCTGTCACAAAATAATGTCAATAATTTCTACACATTTCTGTCACCAAAGGTTATCAATAATTTCTTCGTTCGTCTTTATATTTCTGTCACAATAGAATGTCAATAATTTATTCATATTTCTGTCACAAAATAATGTCAATCATTACTTCACAATTCTGTCACCAAAGGTTATCAATAATTTCTTCGTTCGTCTGTCACTAAAGCATGTCAATAATTTCTTCGTATTTCTGTCACTAAAGCATGTCAATAATTTCTTAGTATTTCTGTCACAAAAGCATGTCAATAATTTCTTAGTATTTCTGTCACAAAAGCATGTCAATAATTTCTTCGTATTTCTGTCACTAAAGCATGTCAATAATTTCTTAATATTTCTGTCACAAAAGCATGTCAATAATTTCTTAGTATTTCTGTCACAAAAGCAAGTCAATAATTTCTTCGTATTTCTGTCACTAAAGCATGTCAATAATTTCTTAGTATTTCTGTCACAAAATCATGTGAATAATTTCTTAGTATTTCTGTCACTAAAGCATGTCAATAATTTCTTCGTATTTCTGTCACTAAAGCATGTCAATAATTTCTTCGTATTTCTGTCACTAAAGCATGTCAATAATTTCTTAATATTTCTGTCACTAAAGCAAGTCAATAATTTCTTAATATTTCTGTCACTAAAGCAAGTCAATAATTTCTTAATATTTCTGTCACAAAAGCATGTCAATAATTTCTTAATATTTCTGTCACAAAAGCAAGTCAATAATTTCTTAATATTTCTGTCACAAAAGCAAGTCAATAATTTCTTAATATTTCTGTCACAAAAGCATGTCAATAATTTCTTAATATTTCTGTCACAAAAGCAAGTCAATAATTTCTTAATATTTCTGTCACAAAAGCAAGTCAATAATTTCTTAATATTTCTGTCACAAAAGCAAGTCAATAATTTCTTAATATTTCTGTCACAAAAGCATGTCAATAATTTCTTAATATTTCTGTCACAAAAACAAGTCAATAATTTCTTAATATTTCTGTCACAAAAGCATGTCAATAATTTCTTAATATTTCTGTCACAAAAGCAAGTCAATAATTTCTTAATATTTCTGTCACAAAAGCATGTCAATAATTTCTTAATATTTCTGTCACAAAAGCAAGTCAATAATTTCTTAATATTTCTGTCACAAAAGCATGTCAATAATTTCTTAATATTTCTGTCACAAAAGCATGTCAATAATTTCTTAATATTTCTGTCACAAAAGCATGTCAATAATTTCTTAATATTTCTGTCACAAAAGCAAGTCAATAATTCAACAGTAACACTTTTTGTTTAAGCTAACTGGCCGTGTGCTCTATTCTGTATATAATGTACACACAACGAACGTGTGCCAGTGATGTACTTACTTTTTGCACATCAAGATGATGACGACGATGAGGACGATGAGGAGTATGCCAGCGACGACGCCACCAATTATTGCTGGTATCTGAACACTTTCTGGCAGAAATTGTGAGTTCATAGGATCAGTAACACACAGATACAAACAATGGCAGGATTGTTTATGTTTGTCAATCATTACACACCGACAACACTAGCTAGGGCAGAGTTGTGTCAGAGACAACCAATTTTGAAGAGCACACTGCTGATGTTACGGTTACCACCGTCCTTATGAAACGGTGGGTTTTTTGTTGTTGTTGTTGTTTTTTTTGACACTTTTCACCGGTTTGACATCGTCACTGAGATTGGCCGCCTTTTGCTTTGTCTGAGTAATCCACTTGAAATGGGCATGTATTCAGGCCGAACAAATTCGAAGCAGCAAGTGTCTTTGCAAGTGAGAAAAAGACCCTTGCATTGCGCCACTTACTGGAGACTCTTTTTCACACAATCATATTATCAGGTACCTCATTGTATTATCAGGTACCTCATTGTATTATCAGGTAACTCATTGTATTATCAGGTACCTCATTGTATTATCAGGTACCTCATTGTATTATTAGGTACCTCATTGTATTATCAGGTACCTCATTGTATTATCAGGTACCTCATTGTATTATCAGGTACCTCATTGTAGAATGAAATTGTTAAATTAACTGAACATCAGCGACTCCCCTTAAAAATGTTAATATATTCCCATATGAAAAAATACACCAGCTATTTATAAGATATACACGCATTTTTTTTTTTCTAAATGGAGATTTATTTTGGAGGTGTTAAAAAAAAAGTTCTACAATAGATATAATTAATTCCGTTTAATTAGACACAGCTAATTTGTGTAAATGAAACAATATATTAATCATTGTCAGCGTAGACGTTTTGGCTAAGGCCTTCATCAGTACAAAAAAATACAACCAAAAAAAAAAAAGCATTCACATAAGCATAAATTAAATTTAGGACAATGCTAAGATACGTCATGGTGCAATCTCTTTGCATTTAACTATGAGTGGGCGCAAAGCCCCCAACAAAATCAGAGTTCAGAAGAAATGAAAGGGAGTGAGTGGAAGTACAATTGTAAAACCAAACAGTAAAAACACGTGGCGGCGATGCCAAATTGTGGATTTGGTTTATACCTTATGGGGGTCTACGGACCAAATTTTGGTATTACTTTATTTTCCATATAAATTCTAAATGTTTTTAGATCATCCACTCACTTTCTTCGCCTGTGTCGCTGGCGACGTCCCGATGAGCTACTGACTGTCTGTCGTCTTCCTTCTTGTCTTCTGTCTTACCCACTGTCTGGAGCTGACATGACAACCGAATGTCTTCATCTTCGTTAGCTGTGCGACAAGAATTGGAGGGGGGGCGGGGGAATCGTAAGGGTTGGGAGAAACAATTATAAGTAAAGATGTTTCTCTTATAACTGAGTGGACGTTATATATATATATATATCTATACATTTCTGTCTGGCTGGCGTCTCTTTCTTTGAATCTCTATCTCTCACTCCTTCTCTGACTTTCATATTTTTTATATCAGATTTCTTTGCCGCAATCTCTTTTTTCCTTCTCTTTCTAGATTTTACTCCTTTTCTATTACTCTCTTTAACTTTCGTTTTCTTTTTTCTCTCTATACACTCTCTCTCTCTCTCTCTCTCATTATTTTCTCTCTCTTTCTCTCTCTCTATCTTTCTCTCTATCTCTTTTATCTCACTCACTTTGCCTTTCTCCTTTCAGACGATTCAGTCAAAACATAAAATCAACAATGGCACATTCTCACCTATTGGATGATCAATATTCTTAATAACATTCTTCACTTAAATAAGTTGATACTATTGATTTTCTGAAGATTTCTATTAGCACTATTTGATCAAAGCTGCAGCTCTATCATTTGATCAAAGCTGCGGCACTATCATTTGATCAAAGCTGTAGCAATATCATGTGATCAAAGCTGTAGCACTATCATGTGATCAAAGCCGGCCACCACCTTCCTTACATTCAAAGCCGATCCACACAAACTCTGGCATGTAGTTCTGCACTTGTAGCTTCAAGTATGCAACATTGCTGTCGTTGACGACGGCCACAAACGGATAGCTGACCATCGGATCGCGGCTGGACGCACAGTCAATGTTCTTCTGGTTGTTTCCAGACCTGTCGGCGGTACGAGAAACTGGGTCAGGGGTACAAATGCAAGGGTTAGTGGTAGATAAAGCTGAGGGGTTAGTGATGAAAGCATTGGGTCGGTGTGGCAAATATTGGGTCGGTGTGGCAAATAGTGGGTCAGTTTTTTGCAATGATTTGGTTATGGGTTCAGATGTCGAGGCTTAGTGGTCAGGTAATGCATTCGTGTTGCACTTAGGCTACTTTGTGTTAATATTAAGTTGGTAAGGATCACATAACATGTAAAAGAGTGTGTTTATTTGTTGATTGATTGTTTTTTTGTTGTTGTTGTGTTGTTGTTTTTCTTATTTTTGCTGATTTAGAATATAATGTATTGAATATCAATTAACATAATTTTAAGTTTTGATTTTAGGTATATAACCTTTATGGAGTAAGCTCTGTTGTGAAGTATTTCAAGCTTAACACATTCAATGGTTGTCTCATGCTAACGAGAAAGTAGAGGGGAAAATCATAACAGGAAAGAAGGGTTTTCAAAGGAGCTGGCAAATGTAACTTCCCAGACTGCCACATGCTCTAGCTGCGTTCGTGAATAACCTTTAAAACTTAAGTGTATTTAACTAGGTAAGTATAAACTTGGTTGTGTAAGGTCAGAAGGTTGCGAAAGGTCAGAAGGTTGTGAAAGGTCAGAAGGTGGGGTATGTGAGAAACTGATGGCTACGGAGATAACCCTCTCCACTGAAACAGTATTTTAAGATAGAATTTGTGGCAGTCTTCAGACGACGGCATAAACCATAAGAAAAAAACAACCAACAACACCCCGACTAAATGTTTGAAGGACATTTTTGTAATGGTGGATGGGATGAGGTGGATGGGATGAGGTGGATGGGATGAGGTGGATGGGATGAGGTGGATGGGATGAGGTGGATGGGATGAGGTGGATGGGATGAGGTGGATGGGATGAGGTGGATGGGATGAGGTGGATGGGATGAGGGGGATGGGATGAGGTGGATGGGATGAGGTGGATGGGATGAGGTGGATGGGATGAGGTGGATGGGATGAGGTGGATGGGATGAGGTGGCTACTTTTAGATTTAGACTTGGACACAGGCGCGCACAAAATATTTACCCATATTTTTTTTTCTCCAAAATTCTAAATCAAGAGAACATTAATAACACAGGTTAAAATGAGTCGAGGTGCTAAGCTAGTTACCGAATTTCAGTTGCCTGGGTCCTAGAAAAATGGAACTTAGAAGTAGAAGTCGGGCTCTTGCTGCATCAACACTTAAGTATCTTAAGATAATGCTACGCGACAAAGAATATCTAATACAACAGCCATATAAGCCCATAGCCATGTAAGCCCACAGCCATGTAAGCCCACAGCCATGCAATATTTAAAGCCAACATATAAAACCATATAAGCCAGCGGTTCTCAACCTGTGGTTCGCGACCCCTTTGAGGGTCGCACGGCCCTTTCCCAGGAGTCGCCACAGGAAAACACATATGCTCTACAGTTATAAAGTATCAACCAAAATAAGTTTGTGGTTGTGGGTCGCGACAACATGAGGAACTGTATTAAAGGGTCGCGGGATTAGAAAGGTTGAGAACCACTGATATAATGCCAACAGCCTTATAGGCCCACAGCCATACAAGCCCACAGCCATGTAAGCCCACAGCTACACAAGCCCTCGGCTTGAATCTAACCTAAGAGAAAGGGACGTGTTGGCACAGTCGTTCGCGTCCAGCTTGTTGAGGCGCAGGTCCACCACAAACACGGCTATCGTATTGGTGGGCGTGGCCCTCACGCTCTCAGCCTTGCACGTGCACGCGCTGCCTTTGTCCAATCGTTTGGTCGTCCGTGGATCCAAGAGGGCGAAGAGAGACCTTCCTGTAACAACCGACTCAACTGGGCTACAGATGTCTGTGATGAGGCTTTCTTCAAAATAACAGAAAAAGAAACCAAATCAATTCATTTTTTTTTCTTTTTTTTTTTTTTGAATTGAGAGTAAAGTATAGGAAAAAAAAACATTTAAAATTTTTTACGTAGGAAAGTGGGTTAACTTTTTCCTATTGGTATATTGTAAATGGGGAAAATCATCGTAGGCCTTGAATGTTGAAAGGACTATGCATTTTTAATAAGTTGTTTGTTTTTTTATAGTAAACACTTGTTTTCTTATAGACGAAAAAATGTTGTTTTTATTAAATAAATAGTGGGTAATCGACAATGATAGTATCTATAATTCTATAATGTTGACCTTTTAACATGTTAAGCTACAAATATTACTAGACACTGGTACGTGAGAAATAAAAGATGCGGGGTGGGGAGGGGGCAAATTCTGAACATGGTGCCCCCTCCCCTACAGTATTATCATTAAATAAAATAAATGATAATTGCAGTTTTTTCTTTTTTTTTTTTAAAAAAACAGAAATTATACGGCTAGTTAAATTAGTCTACATTATTTAGCTCAAATTCAGAAAACTTTCCGATGTCATTTTATTTCTCCAAAATCGTGGGATCTCAATTTACATTTTCCAAAATTAATGCATTTAAACTTTTAGATAACCGATTTAAAAAAAAAAAAAAAAAAAAAAAAATATGGTGGACACGGGGCCTAATTATAAAGTAGTTTTTTCCCTTCCAAATCTTCACTTCACAATGCTGGCAGAAAGGGGCGGTAATATTCACTTCACAATGCTGGCAGAAAGGGGCGGTAATATTCACTTCACATTGCTGGCAGAAAGGGGCGGTAATATTCACTTCACATTGCTGGCAGAAAGGGGCGGTAATATTCACTTCACATTGCTGGCAGAAAGGGGCGGTGTGGTTGTGGTTGCTTTTTTCTTTTTTTCTTTTCTACAACTCGGAGGAAGCTTTCGATTCAAATGAAACTGAATTATTTTCGAATATTTTAACAGTTGATATTCAAATCAATCAGATCAACTAATATTTTTTTTACAGCTGATAGACTTTTCAAATCAAATCCACTAATATTCTAACAGCTGATCCAACTTATTAAGCTTAATTTAATGTGGATTATAAAAATTAAGAACTTTTAAAAAATGTTGACTCTTCCACTTAGCTTAAAATTAAACCTGTTAGGTGAAAATCTTGACTTTTACTCACCATTAAGACAAACATAATTTAACACGGTCTGACTGGACATTCTCTGCTGGGTTGTTGGGCCGCACTGACTGCTTTCAGACTCTGACCTAGCTGTTTGAATAACGCATTTTGAGGCTCCAGAACAGTTTCTCTGTAAAGCCCTGAGCTGTGACAGCGAGTATGGGAACACACAATCCTGTGGTTTAGAAGCACAGCAAATATCCTGAAAGAAATGGCTTTTTTACTTTAAACCTCATTTCATCAATCGGAGCTAAAAAAAAAATAATAATGTGGCCATATTACAAGCTATAATATCTCCTGTTTAATAATAGTCCCGGCCTATGCAAACTTTCGGGCACACCTATGTCATGGGTACAAACAAGGATAATAATTAATGTTTATGTTTGATACATTTTCTGAGCATTTCTTTCCCTTTAATTCCAAAATAATTGTAACATTTAATTTTATCAGGGAATTATAGGATGTTGTAATACAATTTCATAGGCATCTTTTTTTTGCCGATAATTTTGATAGTTAATTAAATATTGTGACACACTAACAGGGATGTTGTATATAACCCAATAATTAGATGTTTGTATCTTCTTTATTTATATTCTTCCAGCTCACGAGAACAAATTCTTCAATCAAGCAGATACGACACCCCCTCCCGTAAATACCTGCTTCACGTCGGTACAACCTGGGAACGCTGCACACTCAGACGTTTTGTGCTGTACCCTGTACACGGCGTCTCTGATGGCGAGCCTCTGCCCCGTAGGACAAACGCCTGACAGCTGACCGCAGGGCCCGTTGCACACATTCAGAGACTTTTCGACTAGAGCCGCTGTGTTTTCTAGCAGACGAGAGAATAGAAAGAAAACTGTTGGGTTGACTGTGGTGCTAAGGTAAATAACAAATATATATAGAGAAGCATTCTAAGAAATACTTCTTGAAAACGGCGAATTTAAACGTTCTAAAAGGTAGAAAATAGTTTAAAACGTATTAAAAATCCACTGAGCGATGGAGTCACGTGTGTCAACAACAAAATTTACGATGGATATTAAAAAGATGGAAATGCGAGTAGAAAGAAAGTCTTGGTTTGTGTTGGGCATTCTATCCAAGATTGATCAAGTAAGGACTGGTATGTCTTGATCGGTAAGAAATTAAAGCGGGTAAAATTTTGGAAGCAAACTAGCGTGCGTGAAACCGTAGATGACCAACAGCAGAAGAGTTTGGTTTTTTTTTTCGTAGAAGGCGGTCACAAAAACCCTGGCCCACCCCGGGGGGGGGGGGCACTAATCTTAGCTACGCCACTGTGGATAACGGGGAGGGATTACGTAGATAACAGTAGGGGGACTGCGTTAGATGTCGGTAGAGATGACGGTTGGGGAGGATGGTAGGGATGACATTAGGGATGATATAGGGGATGACGTTATGAGATACATAGATATATAGATATATAGATGATGTAGAAGGTCATGAATTCAGCAATATCGAATTACGTGAAATCGGATACGCTCATCCACACTTTACCTTTACGACTACTTGAGACCACATTACATGATCTTAGAAACCTACGTGAAAGTTGCTGATAGACTGGCCGGTGGGCACATCAACGTTGTTTTTTGTAGTGTAATGAAGTTGTAGTTCCAGCGCATGGGCGCCCGCAGAAAAATTTCNAAAAGAACAGTTTCCCTGTTCAAAGATTTATAAAAATTCGGCACTCTTAAACTTTAACACAAAAAAAAATACATTATTATTTTAAAATTTATAAAAATTAAAGTCTAAAAGTGTTATTAAAACATCGAACATAACATATTGGGTGAAAGCGATTAATTTCTTTTAAAAGAAAATGAATATTATTTTAAAAATCTCCCTTTGATAGTTTATTGCGTGCAAAGTAATTAACTCTCTAGCCTGCTGTTCTATCCCATTCCTCTTGCCGTCCTACTCTCGGATTAGTGCTACATGGCAGCTAAGAGTTAATTATTCCTTTGTTTTAAATATTGCTTCACTGTAGTTTGTTCGCAGAAGAAGGCTTCTTGTCGACACGTTCGTTGTTTTTTTGTTTGTTTGTTGATGTTTTTTTGTTGTTTTTTTTTTTGGGGGGGGGGATTAGGGTTGCTTAAGTAGTTCACTGGGGGGGGGAGGGTAACTATCGGCGCCAAAATTAGGCATTACATCGTCCAGGTGTGGGCTCTGACTCCGGTGGCCCTGCCATATATAAAATAAATGAAATTCGCTGTGGCTTTGCATATTTAGTTACGCTATACAGTCCAACTACAACTACTAACAAACTAAATAAAAATCATAATTTTGTCAGTTCACGAAAATTATATTCATTCCAAACATCATGTAATGTTGTGGTGTTGTTTTTTTTAAAATACAATTTGTAGGTAATGTCACTTCAATCCTTTATGTTTAGATGTTTCACAATAGTAGTGTCGCTTTTTCCTGTTTATTCAAACTATTTATTTGTTTCAACTATTCATAAATAAATTAGTTGGTTTTTTTTTTTGTTGTTTTTTTTTTTTTTAAATCCACTCCAGAAATGTGTCTATCCCAGAATAAGTACTGTTAACATAGTTATACAAAGAGTTGTCTATTCCCTCAGAAGTACTGCAACATCGATATACATGTTGAACGACAATAGAAGAGCTATAAACATAACGTAAATAATTACTTTTTAAATATTTTTTTTTAAAATATCTGTTAATAGAAAAAAACACTCAGTACTATGTTATTATTATTGTTGTTTTTTTTTTTGTTTTTTATTTTTTTTTTTTTTTTTTTTTTTTTTTTTTAATTTTTTTTTTTTTTTTTTATTTTTTTTTAAAATATTTGTTAATATAAAAAAACACTCAATATTATTTTTTTTTTTTTTTTTTTTTTTTTTTTTTTTTTTTTTTTTTTTTTTTTTTTTATTTTTTTATTTAAATATCTTTTATTGCTTTTTAAAACTGGTCATTAAAAATGTATATTAATGGCATAATTATGATAAGAGATATTTTAAAAAGGCATCATGTATTTATTAATGTGATTGATCTGAAGGAAGTCAAAGCATTCTAAATTGAAAGGTTTGTGTTTGGGATTTCAATCTTCTGTGACTGCCTTCAGATAAATTACAAATTAATGAACATAAGGCACCTTTTGTAAAACTCCCTGAACAACTTTGTGAATGTTAATTTGAAATTAAAGCAAATTTCTTCCCAAAAATGTCTAGATTTTTTTTTAAAATTAAGATTTAAAAGGATTGTTTGTTTTCTAAAACAAATACCACAAGAAATGGAGTCGATGGGAAAGTAGGAAAACGTGTACACAAAAGTTGTGAAGCCTGCATAAACGAGAATCTCAAAAAAAGTTGGGAAACATATTTACAAATGCACGTTTAACGTAAATTAAATTTCCAGAAGTAAAAGATCATTCAATATTCATGATCAATATGGACATCATGATCAATATGGACCTCATGATGTCCCTCGAAGCGTGAGGCCTCTGCTTAGCGTGCCCGTGCCTTAACACAGCACTGGGAAAAAGGTGTAGGGAGGAGAATAATAATTTCTTAAGTCAAAATTCACTGAAATGTCGCGTGAGCTGGTCTATAAATTCGACCCCCCTACCACCACTTTTTTTTTCAACCCTCCTTCAGATGATCCCTTCATAAAAGAGAAATCGTTAAATCCAGTCCTGAAACCCACCCCCAAACCAAATGTAGGCCAACAGTTGGACATGAACCATTAGCATATCTGGAGGGTTTGGTGCCCGGGGACAGGATTACTTTTAAAGAGATTCACTTTCTTTTTTCAACTCTCAAAACCAATTATTTTTATCAGTAAAATAATATCAAAGCACATCCCTAACTTGTCTGACGCCCATGGACATCTGTCCCCCCATTCAATCCCGTTAGTTACGCCTCGACATGAACTCATACGCATGTATCTCCTTTTCTCTTACAAACTGCTTGACTACTTTTCAATATGTGATAGATAACGTACACACAGTGCTGACAGTTTAGATAACGTACACACAGTGCTGACAGTTTAGATAACGTACACATAGTGCTGACAGTTTAGATAACGTACACATAGTGCTGACAGTTTAGATAACGTACACACAGTGCTGACAGTTTAGATAACGTACACATAGTGCTGACAGTTTAGATAACGTACACATAGTGCTGACAGTTTAGATAACGTACACATAGTGCTGACAGTTTAGATAACGTACACACAGTGCTGACAGTTTAGATAACGTACACACAGTGCTGACAGTTTAGATAAAGTACACATAGTGCTGACAGTTTAGATAACGTACACATAGTGCTGACAGTTTAGATAAAGTACACACAGTGCTGACAGTTTAGATAACGTACACACAGTGCTGACAGTTTAGATAACGTACACATAGTGCTGACAGTTTAGATAACGTACACATAGTGCTGACAGTTTAGATAACGTACACACAGTGCTGACAGTTTAGATAACGTACACATAGTGCTGACAGTTTAGATAACGTACACATAGTGCTGACAGTTTAGATAACGTACACATAGTGCTGACAGTTTAGATAACGTACACACAGTGCTGACAGTTTAGATAACGTACACACAGTGCTGACAGTTTAGATAAAGTACACATAGTGCTGACAGTTTAGATAACGTACACATAGTGCTGACAGTTTAGATAAAGTACACACAGTGCTGACAGTTTAGATAACGTACACACAGTGCTGACAGTTTAGATAACGTACACACAGTGCTGACAGTTTAGATAACGTACACACAGTGCTGACAGTTTAGATAACTTACACATAGTGCTGACAGTTTAGATAACGTACATATAGTGCTGACAGTTTAGATAAAGTACACATAGTGCTGACAGTTTAGATAACGTACACATAGTGCTGACAGTTTAGATAAAGTACACATAGTGCTGACAGTTTAGATAACGTACACATAGTGCTGACAGTTTAGATAAAGTACACATAGTGCTGACAGTTTAGATAACGTACAGACAGTGCTGACAGTTTAGATAACGTACACATAGTGCTGACAGTTTAGATAACGTACACATAGTGATGACAGTTTAGATAACGTATACATAGTGCTGACAGCTTTGATTACGTACACGTAGTGCTGACAGTTTAGATAACGTACACATAGTGCTGACAGCTTTGATTACGTACACATAGTGCTGACAGTTTAGATAACGTACACATAGTGCTGACAGCTTTGATTACGTACACATAGCGCTGATAGCTTTGATTACGTACACGTAGTGCTGACAGCTTTGATTACGTACACATAGTGCTGATAGCTTTGATTACGTACACATAGTGCTGATAGCTTTGATTACGTACACATAGTCCTAGCAACTTAGATTACGTACAAATAATGCTGGCAGCTTCCTCTGAAAAGAATGGATTTTTTAATCATACCAAGAAATACAATTAGCTTACCATGTATAACAATGGGAACAATAACAAGCCAACACCATTTTATCCAGGTGATTTTATCCACGGATAACATTTTCCTCCACTGAGTAACCAAAAGTAAATGATGTTTTTATCCTATCACAATTGACTTTATATTTTCTCACATTTTGTGTGTCCCCTTTCTTGCGACTACCTTGTTACGTTGTGCTGCATGTTCCGAAGTTAAAGGGAGACGAGTTTCATTTCCTAGCAGCATGCATTGGGTTTATATAATTGTCCTCTCACAATTCTATTTATATAATTGTCCTCTCACAATGCTATTTATATAATTGTCCTCTCACAATTCTATTTATATAATTGTCCTCTCACAATTCTATTTATATAATTGTCCTCTCACAATGCTATTTATATAATTGTCCTCTCACAATGCTATTTATAAAATTGTCCTCTCACAATGCTATTCATAAAATTGTCCTCTCACAATGCTATTTATAAAATTGTCCTCTCACAATGCTATTTACATAAGTGTCCTCTCACAATGCTATTCATGTAATTGTCCTCTCACAATTCTATTTATATAATTGTCATCTGACAATGCTAGTTAAATCTTTCATCGCAGCTACTATCGTCATTTCCATACCATTGCCATTTCACAGTATTATCTTTTCTCCTGTTTATATCACGTTGTAGACACTAGAAATGAAATAGTTAACTAACTTCTTCCGTGTAAGCACCGAATCAGAAACAATTGATTTAGAGGTAAGGCTCCAGTGAAGTGAAGTCAGCGTGTAAGAAAATAGAGATTTGCCTTTAACGTATTTCTAACTGTCTTACATATTGGACAGTGTATAGAGTCCGATAAAACAGGAGCTGCCGCTTGGTCACGTTGGCTTGCACACAGGGGCGTAAATAGGATAAATGCAACCCGAGGCGGGACAAGGTTGCCCCCCCCCCCCCCCCCCCCCCCCCCCCCCCCCCCCCCCCCCCCCCCAATACAACTTTGCAGGCTGAATATGTCGACCCCATTAAACAAAAAAAAAATAAGTGCCGCCCAGGGCGGACCAACCCATCTGCCCCTCTCCCTCGCTACGCCCCTGCATTCACACCTCTTCCTCGTCGTGATAGATAATCCTTCACTTTTCCCGTCAATCAAAGGGCTGGTCCTACTACCTGACACCCAATCAATTATAAACATAACGGAAGGGTTCTAGTTTTTTAATGATCCGAGAAGGATTTTTAAGATAATGCTTTGTCGTTTCAAGAAAAATTCAAAGTCATATTATAAGCTATGATGCGTTTCAGAATGTTTGCAAGATGAAACCGAGTTGTGAGTTTGAAATACAGTAGTTACAAGATGACATAGATGTTGTCAGTTTGAAATACAGTAGTTACAAGATGACATCGATGTGGGGAGTTTTAAATACAGCAGTTACAAGATGACATCGATGTTGGGAGTCTTAAATACAATATTTACAAGATGACATCGATGTTGGGAGTATTAAATACAGTACTTACAAGATGACATCGATGTTGGGAATTTTAAAAACAGTACTTACAAGATGACATCGATATTGGGAGTTTTAAATACAGCAGTTACAAGTTGACTTCGATGTTGTGAGTTTTAAATGCAGCAGTTACAAGATGGCTTCGATGTTGGGAGTCTTAAATACAGTAGTTACAAGATGACATCGATGTTGGGAGTTTTAAATACTGTAGTTACAAGATGGCTTCGATGTTGTGAGTTTTAAATGCAGCAGTTACAAGATGGCTTCGATGTTGGGAGTCTTAAATACAGTAGTTACAAAATGACATCGATGTTGGGAGTTTTAAATACTGTAGTTACAAGATGACATCGATGTTGTGAGTTTTAAATGCAGCAGTTACAAGATGGCTTCGATGTTGGGAGTCTTAAATACAGTACTTACAAGATGACATCGATGTTGGGAATTTTAAATACTGTAGTTACAAGATGACATCGATGTTGGGAGTTTAAAATACAGCAGTTACCGTGAGGTTTCAAATGTCGTGGATTCATCATGCTAGTGTCCGGACATGGCTCATGATGCCAAAATGGCAGTGTTATACTGAAACAGTCAGAACTTTCGGTCTTTTGTCTGGGGTAATTGAGGTTGTAGAGAAACTTTGGCAAATTTAATACCTTTATTGAACAGCTTTTATCGTTTTTTTACCTGACTACATTGCTTACATAGCTTCCTTCATGTACCTGACTACATTGCTTACATAGCTTCCTTCATGTACCTGGCTACATGGCTTATATAGTTGCCTTCATGTACCTGGCTACATTGCTTATATAGCTGCCTTCATGTACCTGGCTACATGGCTTATATAGTTGCCTTAATGTACCTGACTACATTGCTTATATAGCTGCCTTCATGTACCTGGCTACATGGCTTATATAGCTTCCTTCATGTACCTGGCTACATGGCTTATAAAGCTGTCTTCATGTACCTGGCTACATTGCCTATATAGTTGCCTTCATGTACCTGGATACATGGCTTATATAGTTGCCTTCATGTACCTGGCTACATGGCTAATATAGCTGCCTTCATGTACCTGGCTACATGGCTTATATAGCTGCCTTCATGTACCTGGCTACATGGCTTATATAGTTGCCTTCATGTACCTGACTACATGGCTTATATAGCTGCCTTCATGTACCTGGTTACATGGCTTATATAGCTGCCTTCACGTACCTGGCTACATGGCTTATATAGCTGTCTTCATTTACCTGGCTACATGGCTTATATAGCTGCCTTCGCGAACCTGGCTACATGGCTTATATAGCTGCCTTCATGTACCTGACTACATTGCTTATATAGTTGCCTTCATGTACCTGGCTACATGGCTTATATAGTTGCCTTCATGTACCTGACTACATTGCTTATATAGCTGCCTTCACGAACCTGGCTACATGGCTTATATAGTTGCCTTCATGTACCTGACTACATTGCTTATATAGTTGCCTTCATGTTCCTGGCTACATGGCTTATATAGCTTCCTTCATGTACCTGGCTACATGGCTTATATAGCTGCCTTCATGTACCTGGCTACATGGCTTATATAGTTGCCTTAATGTACCTGACTACATTGTTTATATAGTTGCCTTCATGTACCTGACTACATTGCTTATATAGCTGCCTTCATGTACCTGGCTTATATAGCTGCCTTCATGTACCTAGCTACATGGCTTATATAGCTGCCTTGATGTACCTGGCTACATTGCTTATATAGCTGCCTTCATGTACCTGGCTACATGCTTATATAGCTGCCTTCATGTACCTGGCTACATGGCTTATATAGATGCCTTCATGTACCTGGCTACATGGCTTATATAGCTGCCTTCATGTACCTGGCTACATGGCTTATATAGCTGCCTTCATGTACCTGGCTACATGGCTTATATAGCTGCCTTCATGTACCTGGCTACATGGCTTTTGCCTTCATGTACCTGACTACATGGTATATAGCTGCCTTTAGTCCGCATCTCAATTTTGACTTCTAACCATTTATTCCTCATCTTTACATATTATTTTATCTCAACATCAATCAAGACATGTTTCCAGTTGTACCTACAAGCTGGCAAGTTCCCATTAATATCGTGCATGTCCTCGTTGCAACCATTCATCTAAATCGTCTGCTGGTAAGACTACTTCGCGTCACCCCACTGCCATTTCGACTTGACCTGCGTCACCCCACTGCCATTTGGACTTTACCTGCGTCACCCCACTGCCATTTCGACTTGACCTGCGTCACCCCACTGCCATTTGGACTTGACCTGCGTCACCCCACTGCCATTTTGACTTGACCTGCAAGCTAATCTTCTGATGTGTCCATAGAAGCTGAGTTCAGCTATTTCAAGCGGATGATTTTCTTTCCTTCTCTCCTGGATGGTGAGACTCTTGATTCATGTCACGATCACGTGATGACCATGGATTAAAAATTTAAATTATTTTAAAGATTTTTTTCATAGATTTTTATTTAACGGGACACCATCAGCGTCTTTTTAAGAGTAGGTATTAACCCAAACTTGCCTTCATTTGCCCCAGGTCATTTATACCTGGCTACACACATGCAAGGCTGGCTAATGTCTCCTATAACATCATGGTCACTCTATAACTACGTGCAAAAATTAGAGGAAGGGGAGTATGTTTTTTAAGACCAAGATCTTAACAGCTTATTTTTGAAATGTATTTGAGGTCAAAGGTTAACTTAAATAGCAGGTCATATGATGTAAAAAGAATTTTAAAAATTAAAAGTCTGTTAGTGTTCATACTTAGCAAACAAAATACCACATTCAACAAATAATGTTTCGTATAACGGTATTTCTAGATACAAAACTGAAGGCAGCAAAAGCTACAAGCAAACCCACTAGACTTGGTGCAGTTATTATTTTATTTCCAGAAACGTTTACCATGTCAACAAATAAGAACACAGAAGAATGAAAAAGAATACATGAGTTTTATTCATGGAATTATCACCATATCTCACCACGCTATGTACAACATTACAGTTATAAGTTATAGGCAATGTCGCAATTCAACAGGTTACTTCTTTCAGATGCTTAATATAAGCCTGAGAGAATGCCCATACCTTTTACATCAGATACATATTAATATATAAGGTCATTCAATTCATAACATAAGGGATGGGATCAATAAATTCAGAACAAACTACTTGGGGGTATAAACATCCAATGATCCAGGTTTGGACTGTCTGCTTTCACTATGAACATCAAGGCTTGGGCTGTCTGCCTTCACATCCAGGCCTGGGCTGTCTGCCTTCACATCCAGGCCTAGACTGTCTGCCTTCACATCCAGGCCTGGACTGTCTGCCTTCACATCAAGGCCTGGGCTGTCTGCCTTCACATCAAGGCCTGGGCTGTCTGTCTTCACATCCAGGCCTGGACTGTACCTTCACATCCAGACCTGGAATGGCTTGGACAATAGGACATGAAAGGGGAAAGGCCACATATTTTCATGTATCCCAACCCCTTCTCTGCAGATATCTGGCTTTAAAAAGAATGATGATTCAGTAACGGTTGGTGTCAATGGATTTAACCCAAAGAGAACATCTGAAGAGGTCATTTGAACATCTTCCACTTGTTATGGTGGCAAATAATGAAACATAGTGTCTACATTTGAAAACCTTTCAGTCTTACAGAAATGATAGTATAATTGGTACCATTGAAGTTACAAAGTAACAGACCAATAATTTTCTAGGCATATAACACAATAAATATTAGAGGGGCAAAGGTTGGATTGGAAGGATTTTTGTATTATAATTGTGGGCGGAGGAGGGAAGGACCAAGACAAGAGATGGTAGGACCAATAAGTTATTAATAATACATCTGCAAGAATTATGTAGAGTAGGATTGCTTGCAAAGATACCATATAGTATGACAGGATGTACACTATTGATAGATATAGAGGAAAGAAAGGACCATATAGTATGACAGCATGTACATTACTGATAGATCTAGGGGAAGGAAAGGACCATATAGTATGACAGGATGTACACTACTGATAGATCTAGGGGAAAGAAAGGACCATATAGTATGACAGGTTGTACACTACTGATAGATCTAGGGGAAAGAAAGGACCATATAGTATGTAAGGATGTACACTACTGATAGATCTAGGGGAAAGAAAGGACCATATAGTATGACAGCATGTACACTACTGATAGATCTAGGGGAAAGAAAGGACCATATAGTATGTAAGGATGTACACTACTGATAGATCTAGGGGAAAGAAAGGACCATATAGTATGACAGCATGTACATTACTGATAGATCTAGGGGAAAGAAAGGACCATATAGTATGTAAGGATTTACACTACTGATAGATCTAGGGGAAGGAAAGGACCATATAGTATGACAGGATGTACACTACTGATAGATCTAGGGGAAAGAAAGGACCATATAGTATGACAGCATGTACATTACTGATAGATCTAGGGGAAAGAAAGGACCATATAGTATGTAAGGATTTACACTACTGATAGATCTAGGGGAAGGAAAGGACCATATAGTATGACAGCATGTACATTACTGATAGATCTAGGGGAAAGAAAGGACCATATAGTATGACAGGATGTACACTACTGATAGATCTAGGGGAAAGAAAGGACCATATAGTATGACAGGTTGTACACTACTGATAGATCTAGGGGAAAGAAAGGACCATATAGTATGTAAGGATGTACACTACTGATAGATCTAGGGGAAAGAAAGGACCATATAGTATGACAGCATGTACACTACTGATAGATCTAGGGGAAAGAAAGGACCATATAGTATGTAAGGATGTACACTACTGATAGATCTAGGGGAAAGAAAGGACCATATAGTATGACAGCATGTACATTACTGATAGATCTAGGGGAAAGAAAGTAACAAACTAAGGTGCCTGACAAAAAAGATGATAAGAATCAAAAGGAGAATTAAGTGAACATGGTGTAAACAAAACGCAGGATATATCTATGGTGAGATGATTCCCAAACAATATATATATCCATGGTGAGCTGATCTCCCAAACACAGGATATATCCATGGTGAGATGATTCCCACAAACATGGGATAAATCCATGGTGAGATGATCTCCCAACGTCACAGGAAGAATTTATTTACATTGGATTTTGCCTCACTGGACGGCAGTTACTGAACAAAGCTGACATTAGTCAGTTTTATCATGTGTCCCCATTTGTTATGAGCCAAGCACATCTCACCAGAGCACATGTTAGCTACAGCATCAAATATTTAGTTATACACAGTGACATTGGAATGCAATTTTCTTTGCTCATCTCTTTGTTAAAGTCATGGACTGAATCAATGTCCAAGAATCCTTTGTGGACAGTTATAAATATTTCACTCACTTTTTGTTTGACAATAAAAAATCTTTCATCATCATATCTCATTTCCACATCATAAAACACTCCTGTAAGCCTAGTTACCACCCCTGTAAGCCTAGTTACCACCCCTGTAAGCCTGGTTACCACTCCTGTAAGCCTAGTTACCACCCCTGTAAGCCTGGTTACCACCCCTGTAAGCCTGGTTACCACCCCTGTAAGCCTGGTTACCACTCCTGTAAGCCTGGTTACACACCAATGTGAAATATTCCAATTGGAAACTAAGACCAGATTTCTGTTAGTCATATCCAAGACTAACTTTCTTATTGTTTAGCCAGCACTTGCTAGCCACAAACAATTAGGAGAGTCAGAGAAGACAAAAAAAGGATAATAATAAATAGAAAACATCGACGTTTGTTACTCAAGCATTCTTTCAATAAATTTGCTTCACAAGAAAAGTTTTTACAACCTGGAAAGAGTTTAAGCCATTTCTGTAGGATTGCACCTTTAAAATAAAACTTTGTGGTGAAACATTGGGGCTCAACATTAGGACAATAGCTAACTTGACTTTTTCTTAAAATCTCAAATGGACAAGAGAAAATTGAAAAGTCAGGAATTTGCAAGTCTGAATTGGCATACAAAATAAAATGTTGCCATGAATCAAACACTGCATGTTTCTAAAGTGTTGCTTATAATAATGTACAAAAATATAAGTTCCATGGGGCTATTTTTGATAGCACTGAGCATTACATCAATTCATATAACACTACCGTTTACACAGTAAAGTTTCTAATGACCTTCTGGATTGGTTTTCTACAAATAGGACATGACTTACGCTGTTTCTTTAGTTTTTTAGCACAACGATAGCAGCACGCCTGATGCCCTGATTTTCCATGAACCAGACTGGCCGTCTTTTTACGAGAAAAGCAAATAACACACAAATTTTTGGATCCACCGTATGAGTTCTGTTTTTTAGAGTTTCCTCCATCTTCTGAAGATTGGTCTGCTGGATCTATTTCCTCCATTTTATCATCGCTATCATCACTGGAATCGGTAAAATCTTTGAGGATCTTGGGGACACTGTCTTTCTCTTGACTTGAACAAGTCATGGCAGTGGCATGCTCTTGACTTGACCTGGTCATGGCATTGGCATTTTCTTGACTCTGCGTCTGGGAAGAATCCGGTTCATCATATCTGCAAATACTTGCAGCGGTCTCCTGACTGGTTGAGACAGTGTTATCTGTAGCATGTGTGACTTGTTGGGGTAGGCAGTCAGTTGAGACAGAGTCGTCTCCAGCATGTGTGACTTTTTGGGGCAGCCAGTCGGGTCTGACACTCCAACAACCGGCACAGTTTCTCTGGAAGGGGGGGTTGCTTATTTGACAATAGCCACAGTACCATTTGTCCTGTGAAATACAAAGAGACCATAAAACAACATCAATTTTTAATTTAGTGCCAACTTATATTCTAGTCAAATAATAAATGTCCTGTTTAAAACTGTACTTCTCATTGAAGGGGGCATAACGATAAGATTCTTTTATTGATTCAAATAAAAAGACATTTTTTTTTTATTACATTAAGATGTATTCAATTTCAGCACATACTCTAACCAAGGAAATATTTTATAATTAGAATAATTTAAACACTGGACGTCTAAATTATTTCTCTAGCATAAAAATCAGACATTATATAACCATAAAACTTTAACTCCCTAAGTGACACTAACGACTTAAATAGTGATCATTTAGATTTGGCAACCCCTGGCGGAGCAGACAGGTAAACTTTGACAGAATGGGGAAGGATTTGCACATCTTCGGTCCTAACTTTAAGAGAAAGAATTTGCCCTAATCGAGCTGATCTTAGGTGTCTGTGATGAAGACGTTGGGATGTATCAACCAAAATATTTTTTAGTTTTACAACAGCATTTTTCTTCAAGGGAAGGATGTTAAGGGATATGACCAGCTTTCTTGATTAGTCTATTCAATCAGTGTTTGTTGTCAGACATTGACTTCCCACACCAGTAGGTAATAATGAAGTTGAGTAGGCTGCCAGCTGTTGCACTGTTGAATAAGTTAATAACAGTTTACGTCGAAATGAGTTAAGATAGAAAAGTCTTTGGCTGCCGTTTTATAGAGAAATACTGTGTTACAAGAATGAGGAAGATTCCATTAAAAACTTTAAAAGACTAAGCATGTCAAACTCATATATACTGATTGGGGTTACACCAATGGAGTTACAGCAATGAGCTAATTGGCTGATTTCTGATGATCTGCCAATTACTTGGTGCAACTCTAAGACTGACATAGATTCTTTGAATCAGGTGAAATCTATTTATGAAGCATGATTAGTTTCTCATCCCCATTTTGCCAACACTTTCCAAATACTTACAGCTTCAGTGAGTTCTGCATCACTTCCATGGTCAGAATCACTGTAGTCGGCAAGGTACTCTACATCACTTTCTTTGCACACTATTAAGAGAGCCTGACATTTAGGAGTAAAATATTTACCACCATTACATATTATATTTTAATTAGTATCTGAAATGCATGACTTTTGGATGCTCTGTGCCAATTTTAAGGCCCCCCCCCCCTTCCCTTCAAAGTGTATAATTAATTTTTTTTTTCTCATTGCAACTTTGGGACACTTAAATAACAGAGACTACCTGTAGGGCCCATAAGTCGGCATTGACTGTATCACTGCTATGCCATTGCTATTCTGATATTCTAATTACTGGTGGCTTTAAGCAAGTCAGACTCCAGAAGTGTCAGCTGCTAGAAATCATTTCAAAAAAATTCCTATTGAATAACAGTTCAAACTTAATGGCAATGTTTGTGTATGTTTCATTATAGATGTTTTAGAAAGTTGCAATGAATTCAAACAGAACGGACAAGCTTCAAATACAAATTAGCAAGGACTACAATTAAGGTTACCTTTCCTGAAGCTGAGCTGCTATCAGAGACCAGGTCACTGTCATCCATTTGACCTTCTTTAGTGCCTGTTTCTGAGCTAGATGCCACTTCATATTCAACAGAGAAGGTATCAGAATCATATTCCACAATGACAGTATCCTATGGACAACAATATAAATATGTACATGTCCACTCTAAATTAATATGGTATTACCTGGAGTAATGTACCATTTTTGATAGCAATCAGTTAATTACCAATCAACTGGCATATGTGCAGTAGTGTGAACTCTTTTTTAGTAACTTTGATATGTATCACTAAAATATACTCCAAAACTAATCGAAAATGATTCCAGAGACCCATATCAGTATAAATTATTCTGAGAGTAAATTGTAATCATATGGTTTGAATGTTGGAATCCTGTGAGCTAATGTGAAATGAATATGACCTCGACCTTTCATGAGTACAATTGAGCCAATGTTAATCTTTCTTCACATCACACCCACACTGACTGGTTTGGTTTTTTTAAATCATCTAAATAAGTTTGTCAGACATACAAAACATTCTTTCAGTTGAAAAAATATAAAGTTAGTAGGTTTAATAGAATCTTGTTGGTTTTTTTTTAAAATCATTGGTGACCTACATATTTCTTATATAATGCCTATTAAATTCATTAGTACCCTATTCTCCACTACTTCCACTATTAAAACTAGAACTGTTACCACGGCTAGATCCACAATTACATGTGAAACTGATACCAGTGTTCAATCAACTATTAGAACTGGAACTGCTCCTAGTGCTAGATCCACTACCTTAATATAATTATCACTACTATGAGTAATGCAAAAAAAACTAAACTAAAAATAACTTTTATAAAAAATAATTCAAATAAATCAGGCATTTGTTTTGCAGGCCCAACATCTGAGTCCTGCAAATTAACATCTTAGTCCTACAAATTAACATCTGAGTCATACAAATTAAATGTTAATAACATCTTAGTCTTTCAAGTTAACATGTTAGTCCTACAAATTAAAAACTGAATCATACAACTTAACTTCTGAGTCACACAAGTTAACATCTGAGTCACGTAAATTAACATCTTAGTCCTACAAATTAACATCTTAGTCCTACAAATTAAAAACAGAGTCACACAAGTAAACATCTTAATCCTACAAATTAACCTCTTAGTTCCTACAAATTAAAAACAGAGTCACACAAGGAAACATCTTAATGCTACAAATTAACATCTTAGTTCCTACAAATTAAAAGCAGAGTCACACAAATAAACATCTTAATCCTACAAATTAACCTCTTAGTTCCTACAAATTAAAAAGTTGTAGTCCTTCAAGTTAACATCTTAGTCCTACAAATGAACATCTTAGTCCTACAAGTTAAAATCTTAGTCCTACAAATTAACATGTTAGTCCTAAAAGTTAAAATCTTAGTCCTACAAGAGAGTTTCACACACATAACTGATAATTTCAGCTTGATTCAAAATTTAAAATTAAAATATCAACACATGAAATATTTACCTTGGTTTTCTATAAATGGGAAGTAAATCTAATTTGTTATAGTTATCCCACTTGAAAAAAACAAAACTTTTCACATTTATATTAATTTTAATAGAGGCCGACTATATCAGCAGTAACACCACAGAAGCAGCCATAACGGCCAATGATCTGCCATTATGACTGTTCATAGGTTAAATAATACTAATACACTTACACAATAATTAAACATATAAAAATTGTATAAAGAACTTCTACATTATTGCAAACTATTTATAGTACAAGGAAACCAAAAGTATATAACATATACTTACATCTTCAGGTTTATTGATATCACCAGCACAAGTTTCCAATTGGACTTCACAAGACCACGGACCGGACGCAGCATCTGGTTCATCATAAGTAACATTTATAGAAGTACTGCGCTTTTTTCTTCTATTTGTCTCCTGTTGCTGCTTCAATTAAAGTAAACAATAACATGTATAAACTGGACATTCTATCCAAAAAAAAAGTTTGATGTTAGTCATTTGAGGAACTGAAAATGAAAATAGCAGCATTAAAATAACCACCATTCACCTGACTCAAATTATGAAATACTTTTAATTAATACCTTTATTTTTGGTCTCTTAACAAAAAAAAGTATTTGTTGAGCATTATTATTTTATTTATATAAATTATAGGATATGTGATAATTACAATCAAATTACTGAAGGTTGATTATGCAGATATTACATAGTTAATAACATAGAATATCTACTTATGTTAAAACCACAAAATAATTTGTATTTAATATTTTATGAGGACTACAACTTGGTACTTGGCAAAAGCTTTTGTGGCGATGGTTGTTGCTAAAAAAAATACTTACAGAATCACCAGGACATTTTTCCATATCACTGTCAGTTATAATCACAGAAGCTTCTGCAGCTTTGAAATATAGAAATTGTTAAACGTTGTGGAAATGAATGAAGAGTGCAGTGTAAATGAAAATTTCTAAAAGTAATTGTAAGTACAATTAAATATTGATGATAAAAACATTGTTAAATTAGACTACCTTAGAATTAGATTTGAAAATAAATAGAAATTAGCTCATTCGCCTGTTAAACAAATATTTCCCTATAATATATAGTGTAAAATATCCAACATGATCAATTCAGGCCTACCTGGATGTGAACAAGAAGGTAACATAGCATCTGTGAGATCATTTGAGCAAGTCTGAAAATAATTATCCAATCAACGATTCTAAATATATGTTTCAAATGTTTTTTAAACACAATAATTTAATATGGACACTAGCTACTGAAAGAATTTGGATGAAGAATCTATTGTCTCTTATTGCATAACTTTATAAATTAAGACAGACCCTTATTCCCAATACCAGATCATATACGTCTGACTTGTCTTAATTTTAACCAGGACCTGTGGAAGCAGGTACCAGTGGCGTACCAGATAGAGAAAATAGATGGATCTCCCACTTCTGCAGCATATTCTAAACTCATTTGGACCTTCCGGTAGAAGCCATCGGCACCATTTACTTTCTAAAATATGTTTTAATTTCTTTTGTCCAAATTCTCTGAATAGCTTCAGTAATGGGGAATTTATTTATTCACGAGATGATTGCTAATTTTACAGTAATCTGGCATATAATTTCTCACTAGAAACAACCTGTGGAAAATCACAGAGGCACAGGAACACAGAACACTCTTGACCTACTCCTCACCAATTGTCCACATCGTGTCCAAAAAGTTGATGTCATCCCCGGGATTTCGGACCACAACATTCCTTATTGTGAATTTCAGGTCAACACACTAAAAATGAAACAAATCATTCGAGAAATCCCAATTTATGCCAAGGCAGACTGGGATGGCCTAAGGATTGCAACCACAGAGCTAAGCTCAAACATGAAGGTGATTCAAGGTAAAGCGACAACAGACGAGCTGTGGGTGAAGTTCAAGACTACAATCACTGATGCAGTGAAGAAATTTATACCACACCAAATCACCAAACCTAGGATAAATCAGCCATGGGTCACGGCTGAAATCCGTAGGCTCATCCACAGGAGAGACCGCCAATACAAACGCATGAAGAAAAATGGCTCGATTGAACTGAGAGAGGAGGTACTGAGACTCCGCCGAACCATTCAACGCTTATTGCGTAATTCGTATTGGAACTACATGAACGGCATCTTCTCAGAGGAAGACACCCCGACCAAAGATGTCAAGAACAAGCGCTTCTGGAGCTATGTGAAACACCAAAAGTCCTCAAACGCTGGAGTTTCCCCCTTGAGGTGGGATGGCCAATTGACATCTGACCCAAAAGCACAGGCGGAGATACTCAATCAGCAGTTCCAGTCGGTCTTTGGTGACGGTAGAGAGTACTCTGAGACTGAGTTCCTTCTGAAGACCAAAATGATGAACAGAGCCTATCCTATCATGGGAGATATCCAGATATCAGAACAAGGTGTGTTTGCCCTCCTCAATACCATTAACCCTTACAAAGCATGTGGTCCTGACAACATTAAACCACGAGTGCTCAAAGAATTAGCCAAAGAAATCGCTCCTGCACTGACAATCCTCTTCCAATCGTCACTATGCACAGGAAATGTTCCAGCAGACTGGAGAACAGCGCATGTCACTCCAATTTACAAGAAAGGGGAGCATTCCGACCCTGCCAACTATCGTCCGATATCCCTCACTAGCGTCGTCTGCAAACTGTTGGAGCACATAATCGTAAGCTCTGTCATGAAGCATCTTGAAAGCCAAAATATACTCAATGACTGTCAACATGGCTTCCGAGTCAATAGGTCATGTGAGACCCAGCTTCTCGAATTTGTAGAAGACTTGATGACCAATCTGGAGAACCACAAGCAGACTGACGTGCTAGTAATGGACTTCGCAAAAGCATTTGACCGGGTGAATCATAGTTTGCTTCTACACAAACTCCAGATATATGGGATTCAAGGCACCACTAAAACATGGATCTCTAGCTTCCTCAGCCACCGACGCCAAGCAGTAGTGGTGGGCGGTACAAGCTCCTCCTTTGTCAATGTGAAGTCAGGGGTCCCCCAGGGATCAGTCCTGGGCCCCTGTTTGTTCCTAGCATACATTAATGACCTACCGGAGAAACTGACATCACAGGCAAGACTGTTTGCAGATGACACAGCAGTGTATAGGACGATCGCCAACAGATCTGACCAGGACCAGCTACAACAGGATCTCAATCTGTTAGCTGAGTGGGAGATGAGCTGGGACATGGAATTTCACCCTGCCAAGTGCCAGACACTATCAATCTCTAGAAGTTGTACTCCTCTACACTACCAATACAAACTGCACGGCCATATTCTTGAGCAAGTTTCCTCCGTAAAGTACCTGGGTGTTACCATTCAAAGAGAGGTCCGCTGGGACGAGCATATTAACAATGTATGTAACCAAGCAAACCAAGCCTTGGGGTTCTTAAGGCGAAATCTAAAGATTGGCAACTCCTGTGTGAAAGAAAGAGCATATAAAGCCTTTATCCGTCCGATTTTAGATTATGCATCTTCAGTCTGGGACCCATTTACCCAGAAGAGCATTGACAGGTTGGAGGCGGTCCAGCGACGAGCAGCACGCTTTGTCCTAAACCGCTACAGGAATACCTCTAGTGTTGGCAGCATGCTAGAAACACTAGGCTGGTCACCATTGGAGAAACGACGACGACAATCCAGGCTCTCCATGATGTACAAGATAAATAATGGGCTGGTCCACTGTTCCAGTATTAAACAGAAACTCGTCCCTCTCCCCCATAGACAGCGACGAGGCCATGACAGGCAATTCAGGCTCATACCAGCAAGAAGCCAGTATAGGAGCTGCTCATTCCTGCCCAAGACAATCAGGGACTGGAACCATCTTTCAAAAGGAACAGTTGAGGCGACAACACTAGACACATTTGTGTCTATTGCCTCAAGCCTTCAAACCCCTAGTGCATAATTTCCTCATCACCACCAGTAACAGAAACATTGCAAATCCCATCTACATGCATAGGAGCCAAAATGATCAATAAATTGATCGTGGGCCCTTAAGATATAGAAGAAGAAGACCTTCCCCCTGCCAAGACCAGTCCCCTCCTTCAACGTCCCAAATCTCTGCTCCCCTGCCCACCACCCTAAATCTTGACCATTGATCCAAATTACTTTCCGATTTTTAGCAACACTATATAAATCATAGAATCAAAGTTTCTATTTTACATGCCTTAGTTCAATAAATCATCACAAACTCCCTCTTTTGGTGAAGTTCTAGAAAGCACAATTTCTGTTTACATTTAAAAATCAATGTAATAGGTTTCTGATCTTACGCTTGTTTTATTACCTATTTGATTTTTTTTTTAAATGATGCTAGCTTTTGTTTTTTTTAATGATTGCATTTATATTCCACACAAAAATTCACTTCTACGCTGTAGAGTAACAGAGTAGTGTACACTTGTGATGTAAAAACTTTGCTTTTCGCTGGCTGAGAAAGACATGTCTGAGCTTTTCTTATATGTATTCTCATAGATGGTGGGACGGGGCAGTCACAGGTTGCAAGGGGGAAACTTTGGCAAAGGCCTCAAATTCAAGGATGAATCAAATTCATATATGGTCTCATTCATGAATAAAAGCTTGTTACATATTACAAGATAGAATTTATGACAGTCCTTGCGCAGAGATTTAGCTTAGCTAAAATTAAATACGAAAATTGATACCAACAAGGTTCTAATATTATCAACCTGTACAACATTATCTGACATAGAACAAATTAATTTTTATTTTAAAATTCTGATAGAATATCAAACCAGCTGGGGCAACTTATCAAATGGGGATGATCTCGATCAAAAAGGACATATTGTAAGCCTATATTTGTTCAATGCATAATTACTCACTTGTTTTTCATTAATACAAGAACTAGATGAAGGTAAGTTGTTCTCTGTTGTTACTGATGAGGACTGTAAGTTAGGTTTAGTGCTTGAAACAGAACAATGATCAGATGAATTTGATGTCCTCGTCACAAGTTGTCTTCGGATTCGAAAACATGAATCTGGCTCTAGGGTGCAATTTTTTCTAAACAAGGCTCTGTTAAAAAAAACACACAAAAAACTAAGTATTTACCAACTGGTCATGCTGTTTAGTGAACCAGAACCAATTTAAAGCTTATAGTTCAAACATTGCTATCATATGAAATGCAAACAATTAACTAATTTATACTTAAGTTAGTAATCACTGTTTATGTTAGTTGCGAGAGTGTAAAATACTTACATATGGTATTCAGATTTTTCTTTTTTGTTCTGAATCTTTTTATAACTTACAAGAATGTATTTCTTATCAAAGAAATGTATTAAAAAAATCTCCTGTCCAGATTTATGCACTACACAAAAAAAAAACTTGTTTTTAATCATTTAAATCAGTTATTTTTTCTAGAATTGAGATTTGTTTGTATTCCTACTCAGCTACACTGATATAGCAGTGCTTTATGAAACTTCATGGCACTGACCAGCCCAAAGGTTGCTTTATGATACATTAGCAAAATGACAAAAGCAGAATTTGGAATTATATTCTTATCCGAAGAGAGTAAAAATAAGAAACAGATGCATTGTCTATAAGATAAACTTAATGGACCTTAAAACAAATACAAGTGACTCATAGACTTACAAGGCTTCATTAACTGTAAATGATTCCACATTCAAAGCTTCTCCAAGAAGATCTCCACCACAATGAACAATTCTAGGATCTTGCTGATCATACAGAGTGCGTTGACTGATGTATTCTCGAACAAGCTGAATAATCTATACAAATGTTTTTTTTTTAAATACAAATTGAAAGTTACCTAACACATTCACTCAGTAAATAATTTTTTAAATCACAACAAAAGAACAGAAGAAATGTGAACACATCTACATAACAGACCTCCATATATTAAATAATTGATATCTTTTAAACCTCTATATATCGCAACTTTCCTAACAATATTAAAGATATGATGCGGTACAGTACATTCACTCATTTTCTACTCTAAACAAGAATTAAACATACCTCTCCCATGGTAAATGTCTGACCTACTCCTCCGCTCAATTGTAATACTTTAAGTAAGCTTGGTTTAGGTCGCAGCTGTAGATACAAGTATTACAATTTTAAAAAACGCTGTAGATTGAAGTATGGCCCTAAATAAACATTATAGCTAAATAGTGTGGAATGTTTTTATTTCTATTATTTTTTTAAGTAATATACAAATATTTTTTCTTTTCCTAACTTAGGTACAAACATTCAATGGACTCAAAAGCATTGCATGATATCCGTTTTATATTAATGATCACATAAATAAAATAGTGTTACTTGATCAAAGAATATATTACCATTGGAACTTTAACTGTTGTAGTTTCTGCCTCAACCATGTATTGGATAGGGGCTGATGAACCTGGTGTTGCAGAGGACATTGTTGATTTTGCTGGACTGTCAGAAATACTTAATTTTTGGGGAATAAAAATGTATAATTAGTGTAGGACTAAAAATAATAATCATGGAGGCAATAAACATGATTCAATATGTCCCTTTATGTGCGACTATGAAGCAGAATGAGTAATGCTACTGTGAGAAGCAATACTTATTCCACAACAATTTCAATCCATTTGAACTCTGCTTATAAGGAGATCGTATTATTGACCTCTTTGCCAGAGAAGGCAATCCAAATCAATCAATTAGATCAGGGTTTCTTACCCAGTGGTTATAAACCGTTTTTCAGCGCTGCATCCCATCTCAATTTCAGAACATATTCCTTGCATGACATCATTCATGGATGGCCCTTTTGGCCTATTTTTAAACCCCATCCACGACACCCCAAAAAAATAATAATTTTCAAAGTTTTGACACAAGTGAGACTTTTATCACACATGGTAACACAATTGTGAATTCCCCCCCCCCCCATATAAGCGCAATGTAGTTGTTTATAAATGGCCCCTTCTCTATTGTTTAAGTAATTCTGTTATATAGGGGTGTGCCGGAATCCGGTTCCGACGGATTTTGCACTATCCGGTGAAATCTGGTTCCGCCGGATTTACATGTATCCGGAACAACCAGAATCCGGAGTATACCGGATTTCGCAATTTGCCAGATTTTGTGACTCACAGGATCATAATCTGAAATAAAAGTAATTCTCTTTCCCGAATTCCACACGATCACGATACATTAATCTATTGTTTCGAGCGTTGAGCTTGTCTAATGTTTAATATTCCGAACATACCAGAGGATAGTCAGCACCGCTAATACTAATAGTGGCCAATAGCCAATAGTACCAAAATCCGGAATCCGGATCCAGTTGGAAAAAACGGATCCGGCACACCCCTACTGTTATATAACATGTACCATTTATAGATTATTGGCAAATAAAAACCAATTGCAAATAAATAGCATTGATAAATATTTTTGAGTTTTTATTTCTGGGTCGGGTGCTTTGTGCATAAAAACTGACATAATTTATTAGGGTATCCATGTGAGATTGACAATTGTTGACAAGGGGGAAAGAGGAGGAAAAAACTGTTAACATTTTAATGGGTGCACCTTTAGTATAATAACAGCCTAGCTCAGTAACCTTAAATACCAATAAAAGTTAGGCGCCCTAGGCCCCAGTCTAAATTAGGCCTAATATTATATAAATTTAACTACTTACTATTATAGACCCATTTTTCTTGGCCTAGTATTTTATGATTATAAGTATTGATGAAGCCTGTCTACACATGCCTAGACTTACACTTACACATACTCACTATGCTAACTAAGGGTCACCAGGGAAGGGGAGTCGTGTCACTTTTTTGTGACAATGTCTGCCAATGGGGGAGGGGGGATGGGGTTTAAACAGTGCGACATCACAATAATTTCAATAATCAAATGTATTGAAAAAAATTGCACTTAATAATGAATAAAAAATATAATTAATAATTTAAGTCTAGGCCTAGGCCAAGGCCTGTATTGCTATTATAACATAAATAAAACACTAGATAATTATAATTACTTATTAATTAGACATACAAATTTTATTTTTATATAGTTTTGTAGTCGGATTATGTCATGTTAAATTAGTAATATTATTTAATATTACTATTTGTAGTTAGCCTCTCAGACAGCCTCAGTAGATTCAGTATGGAGAGCTTACTAGCTTTCATGAGTTATACTTATAGTATACTATAGACTATAGTATATGCTTATAATAACTTATACTTAGTTATAAACTTATAATTATAACTTATACTTTGTTACTTAAACTTAAAGGTTTTAGTTTATAAATTCAATATTTATAAATTTGTAGTAAAATCTGTAAGTGAAAGTGTAAGTGTAGTTGTGTTAGCAGTGTACTAAAACATCTTACTAGAGTTACCAAGGAAAAGTAGATCTAAGTGGTATTACCTTATTTAAGCCTTATACTTATACTTATTATTACCAAGTCGTCCACCAAGTCAAGTCAAGTCGGATTATTAAAATTAAATTACTTTTTTACTTACTTTCTAATTTCTAGTTTATCGGTATAAATAAGAGTATAAGTATAAGTGAGTATTATTATGACAATTATTTCTATTAATACTTTCTAGGTATAAACGTAGTTAATCTATATAATAGAAAACTTCATTACCCAGGAACGTGCACTAAAACTCAATAAACCATCACAGCATGACAATTATCACGATTTAGAGACTAAATTAATTATTGACTTCTCTTACTTACCTGATTTTAACTCGTTCATTAAGTCGGACTGGTCATCGAACAATTATTATAAACAGATTTTTTCCAGTATTTGGTAACATTGAAATCTTTGGTTTAAAAACTTTATAATAAATTCTAATTTTTATTATAGATTTCTATAATTGCTAATAATGTTTCCCTTTATGAAAGAGAACCCGTTTACTATAATTCGTTTTAATACAAAAGACACAATTAATATTGTCAACATCGAATTTTAAATTGGAACATAAGCTTACGTCTATGACAGGGCCTAACTATACTTTTAGAAGGCGGTACCCAGTGTCAGGGCTGCGTGTGGGCCCCACACCCCCAGCGGCTGCTGGGGACATCGGATATATAAATATAATGCTGAGGATAATGTGTCCAAATTTGAGATGGGGGGGGGGCATTACACTATCAAAAAATGATTGGGGGGGGTGGCTGGGGACCGCCAAGAGTCAATCAATATGATTGGATGAAAATATTTATTAATCTCATGGTTTGGAGGGGGGGGGGGGATGTGATTCCAGAGACACCATTTGGGTAGGGCACGGGTGCATTTGACCTGCCCCCACCCCTTTTTTATATATTTTAAATTTGCTATGCACTGTGGAACCTCCGGTTATAAACAATTCAACAAGCTGGCCAAGTTTTGATTTTTTCCCCACTTTAATTTTTTTTTTTTTAACTGAAATGACGTTCCTGTGGGAACGAGACAGTTGAGCAGAGGCGTAGCGTGGTGGGGGGCAGGGGGGCAGATGTCCCCGGACGCCAGCTAGTTAGGGGCGCCAAAATGTGCTTTGATATTATTTTATTGATGAAAATAATGGGTTTGAGAGTTGAAAAAAAGAAAAAGGGGCGCTAAAAATGGATCTTGTCCCCGGGCGCCAAACACCCTCGCTACGCCACTGCAGTTGGGTCAAAGGTTGCAGGGGGAACATTTTGACGCATATAATTATAATTGATACCAATCAAATTCTGATATAACAAAATTTACGACACAATCTAAGATACAGAAGACACATATTTTACCAAACTGACATTGAAACCGGAAATTGTAGTAGCTATGGTTAGTTCCTCAAGGGCGGCCCAAGATTTTTCCGCTTCCTTCCCACACAAAAAAAAAAAAAAAACCTCTGATTCTGTCTAAAATGCCACCCCTTCAAATGACGAAAACAAGCTGGGCAACCACCACCACCTCCTCCTACGCCACCGAAACCGGGACAAAAATTCAAACAGGCCGAGACAAAACTCCTAAGCCGGGAATATTCCGGTCAGACTGAGACGTATGTGTAGGTATACATAAATGTATTTCCAATTTTAGTATTAATATACGCGTATACTAATACTATAAACACGTGAAGTCTAAGGTGTGAATGCAGACAGTGGCGCGGCTGAGTAATTACTGCCCCAAGAGGTACAATAATTTTGCCGCCCCCTTCCACGAAAAAAAACCTCTGCAGTTGGCTGAAAATACCGCCCACCATATGAAGAAATACAGCGCCACTTGAGACGGGCCGCCCCCTCCTCACCCCTTCCTAGATCACTTGCTACAAAGAACATCGTGGGGTGCCCATGATAAAGAAAATAGGCCTAGAGTTGATGTCAATAGTGGAGAATGTCGAATGCTAAATTATTTAGCAAAGTGTAGTGCTCAATATCTTTAGAAATGCGAGTGACCTATGTAAATGATTATCGTAACTCGTCTCGTTATGAAATTAGTAAGGAAGTTAGATACATTTTATCCAAATCCCAAATAATTTTGAGCCCCACGATTTTATTTTCTATCACCAAAGTTATATGGTCGCGGGCATTAAACAAATACTTGGTGAATGCCAATTTAAATGTGGATTCGAACAAAACAGATCAACGGCTGATCCGATTTTCAACATCAGATACCTATTATAGAAATGGTACGAATTTAATATCCCAGTACATCAACTCTATGTGGACTATATAATGACATATGACAGTATCAAAAGAAAATTAAAATATGAGACTATGCATGAGTTTTGCATACCCAACAAACTGACAAGACTGATGCATATAAAATTTAAAAAACTCAAAAAGCAAAATCAAGTTTCGGGGAGAATAGTCAAAGGAGTTTCAGATGAGACGAGGCGTAAGAGAAGGGGACTAGCTGTCTTGTATGATATATCATACATATTGACACACGATATACAATAACAGGATACGTTCTAAGGGAAACGGCTTAAAAGCTGGCCTAGGCTTAGATGGGTGGATGATATGAAAAAAAGATCAACAGCCGGTGAAAATCTAGAGCATGGAAAAAAAAAAGTATCTGTTAGGTCTGAGAGGAAGGAAGTGGTGATGCAGGCTAAAGATCTATGTGGATTGTAGCGCCACAGGGATGGATGGATATGATCGCAGGAATGACTTTTTTTTTAAATGTTTTTTTTACGTGAAACAAAAAGTTTGAACAAAACATGGAATTACAGCAACATCTTGATCACCACTTTGCCATGTGGATGCGTATTGGCCAAGAAGTTTCGTCTGAAATAAATATGGTCCTTAAAATCGGAAAGAGCGACGTCAGCTACACAATTGTAGATTTCTTTGTGATATTATTTACTGATGCAATATAGATCAAGGGATTTATGCCATGCTTAAAACAAAGTGCCGGCCTTTTGTTGGGTGTAGTTAGACGCCACCGTAAGACTGTCCACTGTCGTGTTTTGAATGATGGTCGCATGGAATTGATATGTTTTAGCATATACTCGTGTCAGAAGGGGCGCCCAGAAAATCTCCGCCTGAGATCGCCAAAGGGGGCTAAAGTTGACAATGTTTTATATGCTATAGGTCCGAATTATGTATTCTATCAACAAAGTAAACAATAATTAAGATGTGTTAAAAAATACTTTGATAGATTGAGGCCAAATTTATTTTTGAAAATCCGATACATGTTCATTTAAAATTTTCAAATGCTATTATCTAGGTTTCGATACATTACAATGTTATTACCATACATTTTTCAAACAAAAGATAAATGTGTATTAAATAAAAGAATCATCTCAAGAGTTTTGAAAGGCTCGCAGAAACAAGCTGTACATTCTCTGATGCAGTGTGATAGCTAGGGTTGATGCCGTCAGGGCAGGCCAATATTTTTGCCGTCTCTTTCCACGAAAAAAACTCGCAGTTGACCGAAAATGCCGCCCTCCATTCAGTCCACATAAAGGGGGGGGGGAAGCCCCACCCCCATTTTCCTACGCATCTGCTTTAATGTCAAAGATATTACAAGCAGTTACATTGTAGCCAATGAAGAATATCATATTAAAAAATTGAAAAAGTCATTTAATGAAAGTCTACAGTGGCGTAGGAAGGGAGAGTGTGGGTGTGTGTGTGTGTGGGGGGGGGGGGGGTCTGACCGCCCCGGGCGGCCCTTTTTTCCTTTTTATGGACTGGATATAGGGGGGGCATTTTTGGCTAACCTCGGGGGGG
Organism: Lymnaea stagnalis; assembly: GCA_964033795.1. Classification (NCBI taxonomy): domain Eukaryota; kingdom Metazoa; phylum Mollusca; class Gastropoda; family Lymnaeidae; genus Lymnaea; species Lymnaea stagnalis. The sequence continues at coordinate 784,208 of CAXITT010000359.1, forward strand.
TTTTTAGGGGGTGGGGAGGGGGGGTGGGGGGGGGTGTGGGGGGGGGGGGGGGGGAGTCTGACCGCCCCGGGCGGCCCTTTTTTCCTTTATATGGACTGGATATAGGGGCGGCATTTTCGGCTAACCTCAGGGGGTTTTTTCGTGGAAAGGAAGGCAAAAATATTGGACTGCCCCAGGTGGCACAAGCTCTAGGTACGCCACTGAAGGCGTATATATCTATATTATTAAGTGGACACTCAGCTGTAAGAAAGAAACAAATTACCCTCCATCCCCTTTTTCCCTTAGAACTAGAACATATTGTAAGATAATCCTCCTTGTTGTATTTTTTTTAAAAGTCCAAGTTTGTTTGTCCTAATTATGGTATTGTAGGCCTATAAAACAGCAATACTATAAGCTATAAGTTAACACATTATCACAAATGTTTAATCATCACTCACCAATAAAATTATATTCTCTTAGAAAACTTTGTGAAACCTAACACTGACCGCTAAAACATGCCGTTGGCATTATAGAAGAGTGCAGTCAACTTGTCTGTTCACGAATGGTTGGCTTAGAATAAGCTCCGCCGAATTTTGAATAGAGGGCCGTTTCCGGTCCGCGACTAGTTGAGGTCGTTTCTCTGCCATCAGGACCCAGTCAAAATGTTAATTTGAGAAACTATTAAAATAAATATTTTGCTTAGCTAGAAAGTGTAACTTACTGTGTACCCACTACAATGCGTGACACAAATCATTTTGCTGAATGAGATTATATGGGGGACTACGTTCAAGCCGTGTGAATTAAAATAAATCGTGGAACAAGAATTATGTTAGGCTTTTTAAAAAATAGACATAAAAATTAAAAAGATGTTTCGGCTAAACGCCTTCTTCAGCAGACAATACAAAACAAGAAAAACAAATGATTTGAAAAGGTACAACGCAGGCTTTCTCAGTGACCTTTTTCAATACAAACATTGGGTCTACGATTCTACCTGCCTTGGTAAAACCCTGTTCTTTCTGGTTACTCCCTGTTTTGTTAGCAATGTGCTTTTCTATGGCATCTGGCTCTGGTGACCCTATTCTGGTGGCAACCTGCCCTGGTTGAACCCTGATGTAAAATCTAATGGCAACAAGCCCTGGTAGCACTTTTTTTTAATTATCTAATGACAACCTGTTCTTTCGGCATCTTGATCTATTATAAACCTGCTCTTGGCTTCCTTTTCTTTTTTTTTTTTTTTTTGTTTTTTTTTAAATTTAACTTATCTAATTCTGATATGAAACCGACGAAATTGGTCTCTGACAGATTGATTAGCTTTTTTTTTCATTTGGTGTCACCCTGTGCGGTCCGAACCCCCGCTCAAGCCCATATTGAACCTTGTATGTAACAACTATGTAAAACTACTGACTTACTGACTACTGGCACTTTAAAAAAAATATTAAAGTTTGTAAAAGAAACAAGACGACAATGTACGGAAAAATAGTCAAAAGAAAAAGCGCAAATCTCACTGAGCATTTTAAATACTGTTATATTATTATTGCCGCATAAAGGGCGCAATATATCATATTTTTGTAACATGTTTTAGTTTAAACATTCTTAAAACTTTAAAATCCGGACAACCTTTTGTAATCGAAAAGCGCGGGTCTGTATACGTCACTATTGAACTGAATAGGACCTGCGGCATGTTCAGACTTGTTATCCAAGCCACAAGATAAGTTTCGTGAGCCCTAAAAATAGACAAGGTCAAAGTTCATAATTATTTATTAACCCATAGACATATATATATATATAAACTGACTATCGGCAGTAATCCTTGAAGCCGCGCTGGAGAGTTATTTCCCCTTACCATGCACCCCATCGTTTTCTCGCCAACTGAACGTCCTCGATATATTTCCATAATTTCAGAGTGAAACTACGGCTTGTTTCGAGCGATCAACATTATGATAACAATACTCAAATAAGTTATCTGCATGGCACCGATTTTTGTTTTGCTTAGTGATAGTCCCCACACAAAGGGATTCTCATATTACTATTATTACTATGATGATAGTCCCCACACAAAGGGATTCTCATATTTATCATATTACTATTATTACTATGATGATAGTCCCCACACAAAGGGATTCTCATATTACTATTATTACTATGATGATAGTCCCCACACAAAGGGATTCTCATATTACTATTATTACTATGATGATAGTCCCCACACAAAGGGATTCTCATATTACTATTATTACTATGATGATAGTCCCCACACAAAGGGATTCTCATATTACTATTATTACTATGATGATAGTCCCCACACAAAGGGATTCTCATATTACTATTATTACTATGATGATAGTCCCCACACAAAGGGATTATCATATTACTATTGACTATTATTACTATGATCAACAGAGCATGGCATATAATATAATAATCTAGTTGTATAGTATGCCATATCTATAAAATTAATTACGGTATATATTAATTTTTTAAATATTTATTTATATTACTATCTTATATTATAAAGTTTTGAACCTCGTTTATTGACGTTAACTATTGAGACAAACTAAAAGAATTTTACCGTGTCTATCAAATTTCGTTTTGAGATCAACTAATAAATATAGTAATTAATAATAGACATTTTATATTTGTTATTTCCTCTGCCATAATAATAAACTATTGTGAAGTAAATAGTACTTTAAAATATGTCGTTTGCTGAAATGCTTCTTTCCAAGATCAATACAAATACAAGCTGCCTTTTCCATTTTTACATTGCCTACAGTGTAAATCTTCTTACCCTCCAGCAAAGTAGGATACACCCAGTAATATTAGGTACCGGGTACTCTAAATGAAAATTTCATAATGAATTTAAATCAAATTAAACTTAAAACTATTCTCTTAATAGAGCTTGGCTTAATCAGAACAGAATCACACATTTTTAAATCTCTATCTCCAATATTAATAAAAAAATCAGGAGAAGGGTCAATTTTTAATTTTAGATGACCGGAAAGAGTAGTTTTGGCACCCGCTATCTTCTAAAATAATTAAGTTGGAACTTTCAAATCTCTTGCACACACAACCAGTTATACATATAACAAACTCAATCTTGTCAGGGTTGTCACTAAAATGTAAAAATTTTTATTCACCCGAAAATGAGCCAAAGCTCAATTTTACAAAAAGTCAATTTTAGTCCATTTTAAAAAATAATCATAACTAATCAATCAATTAAGCTATTCTAAAAATACAGGTTTCAAGTAAAAGGTAATTTAAAGCACATCAATGTGAAATATGAGGTAATGGTGAAAACAACAAAATATGTTACAGAAATTATTTCAGCACTGCCTGTTCACAAAAACAAGTATTTCATAGATTTTAAAAAATCCTTAAAATATTAACAAAGTAAGATATCCTAACAAATTTTACACAGTATTGTAGAATTAATCTTAATAATAAAGCACCAGACCTAAGTTTAGGACACAAATTTCTGCTCAATAAATATGATAAAAATGGGGATTTTCAATCCGAACATTTAGAATTTCCAGCACCTTTAAAAAATTTGTGCCGGTAGATAGATAAAATCATTAACTATAAATTTGTATTAATGAAAATCAATTTATAAGAACAAAAGGATCATTTCAGCAAGGCATGTTCACAAAAATTGAGCAATTTTTTTTTTAAAATCATAAAAGATTAAGAAGCAAGATATCTAGTATCTACATCAAATTTAAAACACAAAACACATGAAAATTAGTTATGATGGCATCCCCGTCATCAAGCAACGTTGTTTGTTTTACATGTTGCAGTTGTAAAATGTTACAATGACAATGACATGGTAAATTTCATAATCAAATTCAGTTTAAATTTTTTGTACTAAGTGGCTATTCGCATGACCCAGGTATCAGAGAAGAGAGGTCGGGACTAAAAGAATATTAAAAATATTGTTTGGTTTGTAAGACAAAATAAGGTATCAAATGAAAGATAAAGGAATGGAATATATGTTTGTAAACGTACTTCTTCAGTTCAACTAAAATAAACTACCATAAATGACATCCAATTTGGATTTAGTCTAAAGGGACTCGAGTCCGAATAGCGGCTATGCGCAATTAAGGACATTGGACAATGTTGTTTTTTAATTCAGACTTATGTTATGAAACAGAACTACCACATTTTGGACAAAGCCCCAAGTCAATCTCTTCACTGGTGTTTAAACCGAATAAGTTTAGAAGCTTGTTTGCGGATTTTAATCCCAATCTCTGATTCTGTCTTGCGCTTTGCCAGATGGTGAAAAAGTACTTTGGTGTAGCATAAGGAAACAGTTTTTATGATAACAAAATGTAGCCATGAAATTTGGTTCCATCAAATTGTACATGCTTTCTGATTGCCATCTCATCTAGCATAAGACAGACAATTACTTTTTTGTTTTTGCATTTGGCCTCTTCTACTCGCTGATGAAATGCTGCAAAAGAGGATGATGTGAAATCTGCCGAGTCTGGAATGGAACTGTCCCAACGACGTATCTGCGATGGATGTGAAGGGCACAATGAAATGTTTCGCGCACAAAATTGTGCACTTTGCTGGAATAAAATTTTAATGTCATAGCAAATGCATGGAGTTCGTCTGAGTACTCCCCTGCTTGTGTACCTTTTGACATTCTTTCCAAAATCAATTTAGGTATCCCTGAATATTTTTCAAGGGTCTCTGCACATCTCTCAGAAAGAAGATCTTTGTCTTTAAGTGCCATAGTAATTCGTTGCATTGTCATAATCTGTTTCTTCTTACGTCTTACTTTTTGCTGACTTAATTTTATTTTTTCTGGACAGATTCTACTTTTTCAATTGCATCAGCAAGTTAGCGTTTAAGTTTCCGCGGTGATTCCAAAACGCAATAGTTGACTTCTCCGAGGTAAACCGTGGATGGCGGAAGTTGATTGACATTAAATTCTAATGTCACATCTGAGGAAGTCCTGGTCTTTGGTGCTTCCTTTGTGACTTTATTTCCTAAAAACAAAGCAACAAAAAAACAATTCAGATTAATACTTTTTTTACATCCATGCTCTATACTCATTAAACATAATATATGTTATAGACCTTCTGCTTTTTGGAAGATCTACAGTTCATACTGCGTGCGGTAATAGATTCAAATTTAAATATTTTTGTTCCCTTATCATTGCTTAGTTTTGTATTGTTTAGCTTTTTATTGTCGTTCAAATTTAACTTGTACAGTACAATGCTTTCTTTATTATGCATAGCATATGCTGGGTAATCTGATTTAGGTTTATTTGTCAATTTTATCCAAATCCAATTGAGTATTAATTAATTATGAAAATGTGTTTTGTTTAAAAACTAACTTTATATTAATTTAAACAAGTAAAAGCGCCAACCTTTTGCAAATGCTTTGGAAAAGTAAACTTTGTTGGCACGGCCAGCGGCTGGAGTGTTGTTTTGTTGGCACGGCCAGCGGCTGGAGTGTTGTTTTGTTGGCACGGCCAGTGGCTGGAGTGTTGTTTTGTTGGCACGGCCAGTGGCTGGAGTGTTGTTTTGTTGGCACGGCCAGTGGCTGGAGTGTTGTTTTGTTGGCACGGCCAGTGGCTGGAGTGTTGTTTTGTTGGCACGGCCAGTGGCTGGAGTGTTGTTTTGTTGGCACGGCCAGTGGCTGGAGTGTTGTTTTGTTGGCACGGCCAGTGGCTGGAGTGTTGTTTTGTTGGCACGGCCAGTGGCTGGAGTGTTGTTTTGTTGGCACGGCCAGTGGCTGGAGTGTTGTTTTGTTGGCACGGCCAGTGGCTGGAGTGTTGTTTTGTTGGCACGGCCAGTGGCTGGAGTGTTGTTTTGTTGGCACGGCCAGTGGCTGGAGTGTTGTTTTGTTGGCACGGCCAGTGGCTGGAGTGTTGTTTTGTTGGCACGGCCAGTGGCTGGAGTGTTGTTTTGTTGGCACGGCCAGTGGCTGGAGTGTTGTTTTGTTGGCACGGCCAGTGGCTGGAGTGTTGTTTTGTTGGCACGGCCAGTGGCTGGAGTGTTGTTTTGTTGGCACGGCCAGTGGCTGGAGTGTTGTTTTGTTGGCACGGCCAGTGGCTGGAGTGTTGTTTTGTTGGCACGGCCAGTGGCTGGAGTGTTGTTTTGTTGGCACGGCCAGTGGCTGGAGTGTTGTTTTGTTGGCACGGCCAGTGGCTGGAGTGTTGTTTTGTTGGCACGGCCAGTGGCTGGAGTGTTGTTTTGTTGGCACGGCCAGTGGCTGGAGTGTTGTTTTGTTGGCACGGCCAGTGGCTGGAGTGTTGTTTTGTTGGCACGGCCAGTGGCTGGAGTGTTGTTTTGTTGGCACGGCCAGTGGCTGGAGTGTTGTTTTGTTGGCACGGCCAGTGGCTGGAGTGTTGTTTTGTTGGCACGGCCAGTGGCTGGAGTGTTGTTTTGTTGGCACGGCCAGTGGCTGGAGTGTTGTTTTGTTGGCACGGCCAGTGGCTGGAGTGTTGTTTTGTTGGCACGGCCAGTGGCTGGAGTGTTGTTTTGTTGGCACGGCCAGTGGCTGGAGTGTTGTTTTGTTGGCACGGCCAGCGGCTGGAGTGTTGTTTTGTTGGCACGGCCAGTGGCTGGAGTGTTGTTTTGTTGGCACGGCCAGTGGCTGGAGTGTTGTTTTGTTGGCACGGCCAGCGGCTGGAGTGTTGTTTTGTTGGCACGGCCAGCGGCTGGAGTGTTGTTTTGTTGGCACGGCCAGCGGCTGGAGTGTTGTTTTGTTGGCACGGCCAGTGGCTGGAGTGTTGTTTTTTCTCCACACCTGTCGAAGCAGTCTTCGTCAAAATGGGCCGAACATAAAACAGCTCTTGGTGAAGGTGTGAATTTGTCTCTTCTGATGTTTTGAAGCCATTTCTTCAGAAGCTCCTGGTTCTTCAATGGGAATCTATACAAGTTATAAGAGACATACAATCATATAATGCATGACGTCTTTTCACTACTTGTGCATTTGTTTGTCTATTCTTCTTTTAATCATAAGCAAAACATTAGCGAGCATATATATTGATATAGTATTGTTTATTTTATACACTAGTACTGTTGACTGTAGGCCTACTAGTACTAGTAGTACTACTACTACTTTGCCCATAAAATCTAAAATAATTTATAATAGCCTACTTTTACTAAGTACTACCTCGGCCTACAAGTACTACTATCACTTTACTTTGTTCTGTACTATCATAATAAAGACTAATACTACCATAATTTTAATAGTTTTATTAATAGTACTAATATAATATTCACTCAGACTCGACGTCTAGTCAACAAACGCTCGATAATGGATCATGATTTATCATGCATGGATAAGTTAACAAATTCAGCTGGATCTTGAAAATTAAATCCTATTCCAACTAAGTTAAATGAAACAAACTATCACATACCGGTGAAAGGTGATTCCTTGCTCTCTGGATTGTTTTGAATCTTTTGTGGACAATTATATGCAGCACAGCAAGGTATTTTGTGATGATTTTCTTCTGCAGGCAGGAACTAAGATGAGAGGTGCGTACGCAAGGGCATTTGTTACGGCCTTGGTTATACTTCAAATGTTACGGCTCTTATAAGAACGCAAAGGTCCATTGTAACAATATATAGATATATATATATATAGATTGTTTATTAGATACTTTATACAACAGGATACACTTCACTCCAACTCTTAACTGACAATCCTCTGACTACTAACAATTCTCTTGCTCTCTCTCTGACTGTCTCTCACTGACTCTGACCGACCTCTAGCTAACACACATCCCTTTTACAATACCACACAAACAACTCAGCCTAGCAAACGTTCCACACCACGGACTAACTTCACGCTCTGACCTCTCGACCAACAACTCACAAAACACTCTTCACGATGTACGACTCCCCCTACCCAACACAACAAACCAGCTCACAACATTCCTCCCCCCTTTCGTTGACATCACTCACAGTAGTGATTCACGACATCACTCACAGTAGTGATGTCACACTCCAAAATGACATCACAACATTGCAATAACAAAAAATGAACAGTCTTATCGCTAGAATTCTAATACCAAGTACAAAGTACAACAAACCAGCTCACAACATTCCAATGGTATTCCTAGTCAGTGTTAACTACATCCTCGGCAAAACATCCTAAAGTAAAATTACATAAACACCATCAAAACAAACAATAACCATTCCATGTGCTCTAAAAATAAAACATGACACACCAAAAATGTGACCAAATATAAGGAAAAAACTGACTTTAAAAAAAAATTGTCAATATCGGTAATCCTATGGACAGCCATTAATTGTCCAGCCAATTAGTACACTCTATGAGGGCGGGATATTCCGCTTGTCTGTCGCTTTCCAAAAAGCGTGCAAACTTCTCCCCCAGCTCACAACATTGTCTACAAACACTACATTTCTTCCCTGGCTTAACAAGTCAGCCCCTACAAGCAAGCTGAATAATACTTTACAAGGCAAATAGTTACACAAAAATTCAATACACATTATTGTCCAAGTCAAATGTTCACATAATCCAGTTAAACAAAGTTTAGTCTTCACCTCCCAACTCATGGCAACACCTCTCAACAAAACCAAAACCCTCAATACGTTTAAAGCTTGAGCAATTTTATAATACACATCAAAAACAAAATCAAAACATCCCCCACCTAAACCCACATGACATAATCTATTATGAAAAACATTATTTCTACCCCCTGGTCCCACTTTAGGACAAAAGGTCACGTCCTCCACGTACTCAAAGTGACAACGGTCAACAACAAGACTGTCTGAGTCTAAACCAGACCTGCTACTACACTGGCTCTCACACCTCGAGCAACCAGTAATACCACTAACTTCAACGTGTGGACTACGACCCTCGTAGCTCCATCTGAAGTCATTACCGATGACTTCGACTTTGTTCACCCTACGTCCCCCTCTCGGGACTGCCCTTGACAAGTTCACGACCTCCACGTCGTGCTCACCGTAGCTTGTCCAGGTTCTGACACATTCAAAATCACAACACACACTTTCGTCACTCACAAAATCCACAACTGCCTCTTGCACTAAATAAAAATCTCTTTTCACTAAAAAATTTAAATTTCCCTGTTGTACCTTAAACGACTCTTGTACATTATAAGTATAAGCAAAAGCTGCATCAAAATCATCTTGTCCATCAAGACAGTTACTATTACTAACGTGTGGAACATCACTACCACTATTACTAACGTGTGGAACATCACTACCACTATTACTAACGTGTGGAACATCACTACCACTATTACTAACGTGTGGAACATCACTACCACTATTACTAACGTGTGGAACATCACTAACACTATTACTAACGTGTGGAACATCCATACCAAAATCACCACGTGAAGTTATATCCCTGTGAACACCCGTACCAAAAAACTCTATTTCCCCTTGTACCTCTACATCGTTTGCTTCAACTATGCTGACCTCCTCCCTCGAAACTAAACAAAACTCCTTGCCCCTACACTCAGTTATGCTTGCCCTCATTTCCTCGGGATAGTTGATCTCCTCCAGAAAATCTGACATTTTCTCAGTGACCTCTTTTTCCTCTGCTAACAAAATAACACATTCCTTATTTTCCCAAGTTTCTAATTTCTCCAACGGAACAATCCCCCTCTTATCTGCCCCTGTGTCTTCAAAATACTCTTCAACTATTCCTAAATGAAAAAATTCCCATTCATCATTTCTCCTATTGTTGTCCCCCTTGTCAGTTTTATTTTTATTATCTGCCAGCTCTACCCGCGACTTGCTCTCTCTGCACCATCTCAGCTCATCCCTCTACTATTACTATTGACCTCATCTATTTTTCCCCAACTATTCTTATCATTCCACCTTAAAAAATCCCTGTTATTTTCCCCTTCTGTCATGTAATTACTATCCCCCTTTCCCCTTCTGACCAGTCATTTCTATCGTACGGATTTAAACAATTTATACTAACTACCCCGTCTATTCTATTCTCTTCAACAAAGTCAGTACTTATCTGTTTTATCTCCTTTTCCTTTCCTAACAAAATAACTTTACTGTCCTCAACTTCTACTAAAGACTCCCTAGTTTCCTTAACGTTATTTCTACCTATCCTAGCCACAGGTCTCCCAGCCCTTTCCTCTTCTCTACACCATGCCCTTAACCTCAGCCTCTTGCTTCTTTATTAGGTCCCTTTTCCACTCTCGATTTTCTCGTGCTATTTTCTCATCTAGCTGTGCCAATTCTTCGGCTCGCTGTCTATCCCGTTCTTCCGTCTCCCTAGCTCTAACGCGTTCTCGTTCACGTTCGCGTTCTTCTTTCTCTAGCTGACGTTTCCGATCTTCCCTCTCTTCGCTTATCCTTTTTCCTACCCACCGAGTAATGCCCCCCCCCTTATAACCTATTATCTCCGCCTCCTCCCTAAATTCTAATATTAGCTCATCTAAATCCATGTCAGATAATCACTAAAGTACCCTATAGCAGTAACAATATAAAGAAAAATACATCAACCCAATGCAACAACAAATCTAAATTAAACAGCATCAGTGTCACACATCACAGGATTCGGCAAGCAGCAGGTTAAGGCAAACCAGCATGGACGGCAACACACAGGATACGGCAGCACACCGGGTACGGCAACCGGCAGGGTCGGCAACAAGCAGGGTACGGCAACAAGCAGGGTACGGCAACAAGCAGGGTAAGGCGACCAACAGGGTATGGCAGCCAGTAGGACAAGGCAACCACACAGGATACGGCAACACAGGGTACGGCAACAAGCAGGGTAAGGCGACCAACAGGATACGGCAGCCAGCAGGATACGGCAACCACACAGGATACGGCAACCACACAGGATACGGCAACACCACAGGATACGGCAACACCACAGGATACGGCAACACCACAGGATACGGCAACACCACAGGAAACAGGTGTTTAACTGGTGTGGATGTAATTTGCAAATCTTCAACTTAAAAAAAGGAGAAAATTAAATTTGTCTTAAATTATTAACTTGTTATTAATTTACAATATTAACTTTAATTTTAGAAGAGTTCTTATTTATTTAGAAATTGTTTTAAAAATTAAAACCAGAAAAGAACATTTAAAAAATTAATTTTTTCCTTGTTACTTTAAAAATTAGTTTGCTTTATTTTCACTTTATTTTTTATCACATCTATTGTTTGCTTCGAAAAATATAATAAAATCTCCCCCACCCCCATTTAAGATTTCCCAAGGTTTTGCCTGATTTTCAAAATTATTCCCCAGATCCCAAGGGGGTCGTGAATTCCCAAGATCTTGGGAAATTTCCCAAGGTGTGGTAGCCCTGCGTGCTAGCTTCACACTTTCTTTCTTTGCGCATGACTAGCGCGCACTCTATATATTTATAGCTCTGTGTATTAACCTGGTCACTCCTGATCTGCTACTGATCATAAACGATGGCGGCTCATCTGATGTCACTGCTATCACCGGGACCAATAAAATACGTTGTTCCATGGAAAACGAGGTGACCCACGAAATTTTTCAATCTATTTTATTTTTAAATAAGGCTGCATCTATTTGTATCCGGGTACCTATCATCGCCAATGACAATTCGCACCCGGAGTGGCTCCGTACATATTAAATGATTATTATTAAATGGCTTCGAAGCCAAATGTGATAACAATATAATAGTATGAGAATTATTTTTTGAAATTGTTTTTTCTCCTTGTTTATTTGATTGATTCATAGTTTTATTATTTTTAGTTGTTTTTTTTTATTTTTGCTTTGTTAATTTCTCTTAGTACCGGTTAATTAATACTATTTTCAGTTTCAATTTTTTCGAAATTATTTGCAGCAACTGTTTCCTCGTGGGAAAAATGAATGTCATTTATATCAACAAAATCAATTAGTTGACTTTGAATAAAACTTGTTTGTGGTTCACCTTCATCAAGTTGTGACCCCGATTCATTTTCATCTAAATTTTCAGGACTTTTCCAGAGACTTATAGTAGTTTCAAGAAAGGATATTTTCTCTACAAAATCTTGTTCTCCTTGCATCGCCAAAAAATTTGCCAAGCCCATACAAATTCTTTTAGCATGATTAAACCGACCCTCTTGAGTCTTAAAATTATTGTTTCTAGTAGATACAATTTGAGAAGTTACTGAACCACTAGAAGTAGAAGCAACCACTCTAGGAACACTATGTTTGCTAAAACGGCATGGAATTAACTCTGAACAAAATTCTGGAAGCTGTAAATGTCTTCAAACTGAAAAAATATGTCTGCAAGGTAATGCCATCTTTTTAGCAAATGAACAATTACATTGAACTGATGTTGAGCTAAAAATACGTTCCTTATAAGCTACTGAAAAAAGTTCTGCCTCTCCAGGGACAACAGA
>CAXITT010000359.1:800820-818839 GCA_964033795.1 Lymnaea stagnalis
TAATTTAAATATATAGCTAAATACATTTTAATGTGTGATAATTTATTTTAATAACACAATTGTAGGAAAAACATGTTATTGCAACTTAAGCTTGTTATTCAACAAGTTAAAAAGTTTTTACACTTAAATTTTATAATGCAGAATCATTAAAAAGTAAAAGGTTGTTAAAGATAAATATCATTGTTTATGGAAGTAGAAATATGATTTTTGTCTGTATAGCTGACAATTGTAGCATAGTTTCTAGCTGCTATGATCTTCCCAGGGAGTAACCAGGTGTTGGTCTATTGTAACACTGGGCATAGCAGCTGATTTATCATTTTCATCTTGCGGATATACCAGACAAGTCAACATCATCCTCATCTAACCATTCAGCACTTACAAAAGAAGAATTGTCAGTGGTGTGAGCAATAATTGCCATAAGCTCTCTCTGTCTCCTGGCAGCTGTTTGCATTAGTCTAATCCTTTTTTGTTGAGGAGCAGGTCGTAATTTCTTATGCATTGTCGGTACTGTTGAACTTGCTATTTCAACATGACTTGTAAAGCAAAAAAGATGTTAAAGATGATGCAAATCCGTTCAAGCAGCAATGTTATTATTGTTAATCACTTTACTTTCCCTTAATTCTCAAAATATCACATTCGTACTCTATCAATACCATTTATCTTGACCGCACATGACTCTTGAACCTTGTCTTTGTTCCATACCTGCAACATGACCGCAAACATACCGCCGTAGTCATTTGCGACAAATAGAATCTACAGTCGAAGAGAGGCCAACTTTTGACTTCACTTGAATTAACTAAATGTGCTAATATTGTGACCAGTCATCAGCAGTGTACAGACAGACACACATTAAATAAATATTATATTGTTAAAAGCTTAAAAATTATATAACTATTTTAATTTAGACTCAATAAATTTGTTAAAATAATGTAATAACCAGTCAATTTTTAAGATTAAAATTTTAATAGAGAATGAGAAAGCATGATTGTTGACATCAACTAATCTAAACCTCCCCCTCCCCCTTGTCAACAATTTTCAAACATTTCCAACCCCACAAACCCTTATTTTGTTGACAGTTGACATTATTAATGAATGACCCCTTTATGAAAAGATTCGGTTTACTATCTTATTAAATAATGAATTTTTAAATAGAAAATACCAACAAATAAAATACTAATTGAAATATCTTGCCTTGATCATCAAAGTTGGTAAACATAATATAATAGTATTAAATAGTCATAGTTGATGAGACCAAAACACAACATAACTATTATTTAAATAGCTGCAGTGACTTAAAGTAGAATGTGCCTAGTATTATGTTGTTAAAGAATTAAGATTAGGAATATTTTTTAAAAATATATTTAAAATATTGTATTTATTCTGCGTTGTTGGGAAAGGTGAAGTTTATATTATATGAAATTTAGATGTCTATGAAATTTAAATATGTAAACAAAGGGCAGTTTTCCTGGGTTCTACATTTGTTAACTATTGCATCTACATTTAAAGGACATCAGCCTGGCATACTTCTAGTCACTAGTTGATTCAAAGTAATATTTCAGAGGGTAATTTCCTGGTCTAGGTGCAATATTCAAATGTTTGGACAGCAGAGTAGCACTGGATTCTATATCTTGACATATTTATTGTCATAATAATCGATAAACTTGATTTCCAGAATCTATATTGTAGCTCTATAATTGTGAAAAATTATTTAAAAAATAAAAATATAATTAATTACGGTACCTAAATTATATAATAGGGATATTTGCAATAGGGATTTCAATTTCAAAGTTAATTGCATAAAAATTAATTGGCGTCCAATTAATCAGTATGAGCCTATTTGCTAATCAGTTCAATCCTAAATCATTAACCTGGTCCATGATCATATCCTTATCAATAATAATTCATATTTTAATATGGAAATGGACTAAATTTGCATTTGTATATTACTATATAATTAGGCTAAGTCCCTGAATGCTTCATTTAAATCACCATCATAGTGGTGGATGATCCAAATTATTTATAGGGCTATATAAATGTTTGTAAAGTCCATTAAAATTTGAGAGTACAAGGGTTTGGAATGTCTTCTCATCACTGACAGATCACCACTTGGCATAATTAATATTAACTCTTTTTTTTTTCAATCTCTTGTAAATCACTAATCTTATATGACTTTTTCTTAGTAAATTTAGTGCAAATACAAGGATAAACATAACAATAAACTTATGGTTTTCTAAAAAATAATGCTGCATTGGCAATGTAAAACACAATTTGGAGCTCTTATTTTATTTATAATTTATGGGCAACTAAAAACTAAAAGACATAAGACTGCTTACATGAGTCTACAAGATTAGATTGGTCTGATAATTCTTGACTTATGCAGTCCATCATTATTTTTACTGTCAAGTTTAAGGTTGTTAGGGATTTTTCTCAAAGTTTGGATTTTAAATTTATTTAGTTAATAATGGTATAAAAAAGGTATGATCTAAATAATATGTAACAAGTCTATTTAGAATCTTTCATTCTATTGAGTTGTTACTCTGCCACATATCAATGAGTTATTCTTGAAGGACATTCTTTTTTTTTTCTGATAGGGCAGAGTTTTTGCAGGTTTACGGTGATCTTTTTAGTGATGATTTCAGTCGTCAAGAAAAGGCTATCTATAAAATAGACATGTGGAAATCCAGGTAAACTAAAAATTGGAGATTTGAGGTAGAAACAATTTTTCATTTGAAGATAAGTTTTACAAATTTTTGACTCACAATGGATATACAGAGGCCATTTAATCTTAAGCTATTAACTATTTGCTGGATTGTTTTGTTTTTTTAGTACTCTAGCGTTAAATTTTTTCAAATAACCTCATGAGAATTTGTAACCAGATTGATATTTAATGTCAGTTGACTTATAAAAAACGTTATAATTTACATTTTAATTTCTACTTTTAAAGGGCTGGAAACAAGTTATCAGTTGCTATTGAAAGTTCTGCTATGTTAATGAAAGCCAGCATGGACCACAGCAAAGTGACAAGAGATGGGAAACAGGAAACTCAACTCAGATCACTTTATGGCTTAGCACTTATTAGGTAATTTTTAAATAGTTTTAAAAAATGTCGGAAGAAACAAAATTAGTAAAACGTATTTGAATCTAAAATTTAATTCAAATAAATGTTCTTCTTCTACATATTAAGGGCCCAAGATCAATATCATTCTAGCTCCTCTCTATGTATTTTAACTCAAGATTAATATTCAAAGAAAAGAAAAGCATACAAAAAAAATTGATTCTTTTCAGTATTATTTTACTATTAATTTTGAAAAGTCAGACTTTTCATTTTTGCCTTTAAAATTTAAACATGACTGTTAACTTGTAATCAATGCCTAAATTAAGGAATTATTAATTTTTTAAAATAATCCTATAAACCAAGATTATTAGATTTCAATATATTTAATCATGATATAAAATATTAGCATACATTTCTTCAAAGAAATATATGTGCTAAAAGGAAAAACTAATTTTGAACATTCTAAAATTCTTTCTTTAAATTTTTTTTTGGTTACAAACCCTAATAAAATATACAACAGACAATTTAGCATTTAAACTGTAGCCTTGTGACTGCCATAAGGAGCCTTGTTTTGTTATCTTCATAATTTACCTTTCAGGTTTGTAAACCATGTTACAGAAAAAGGACAAACCAGAGCTACAGCACAACCAGTGCATTTGATTGCGCGGAATGTAAGCATTTATTAGAAAATGAAATTTTGTGTGTCTTTTGATTCTTAACTATTATTCATCAAAATAATATGGAACATAATTTTAATGGAATGTCTTTTATATATATATAGTTCTCATCTAGTGAACAAAGGCTGTGAAATGCAAATAATGAATTATGAACAAAACTGTCATTTCAGTTAGGAATTCCTGAATGGATTGTCAGACTTCGCCATGATACTACTCATTCTTCTCTGCCAAGTTTAGATGTATTGGCGACGGGTGCAAAGTGGGCTCTCAATTATCTCAGAGAGAACTTCTGGGAGTGTCAAACAAATGAAGTTGTGCCTGAAGAAAATGAAGGAAGCATAAAATCACCGAAAATGTCTGCTATAAGAAGAGCATTTTATGATTTTCAAGAAAGTCGTTATCAGGTGAAGAATCTTGATATATTAGCCCCTATGCAAGTAATCTTATGTGTGAATTTAAAAATGTAAAAGCAAACTGCAGTTATATTTAAATTATTTCCATACACTTGATGATTGAACATTAATATTATAATAATGGTATAAAAAAGGTATGATCTAAATAATATGTAACAAGTCTATTTAGAATCTTTCATTCTATTGAGTTGTTACTCTGCCACATATCAATGAGTTATTCTTGAAGGACATTCTTTTTTTTTTCTGATAGGGCAGAGTTTTTGCAGGTTTACGGTGATCTTTTTAGTGATGATTTCAGTCGTCAAGAAAAGGCTATCTATAAAATAGACATGTGGAAATCCAGGTAAACTAAAAATTGGAGATTTGAGGTAGAAACAATTTTTCATTTGAAGATAAGTTTTACAAATTTTTGACTCACAATGGATATACAGAGGCCATTTAATCTTAAGCTATTAACTATTTGCTGGATTGTTTTGTTTTTTTAGTACTCTAGCGTTAAATTTTTTCAAATAACCTCATGAGAATTTGTAACCAGATTGATATTTAATGTCAGTTGACTTATAAAAAACGTTATAATTTACATTTTAATTTCTACTTTTAAAGGGCTGGAAACAAGTTATCAGTTGCTATTGAAAGTTCTGCTATGTTAATGAAAGCCAGCATGGACCACAGCAAAGTGACAAGAGATGGGAAACAGGAAACTCAACTCAGATCACTTTATGGCTTAGCACTTATTAGGTAATTTTTAAATAGTTTTAAAAAATGTCGGAAGAAACAAAATTAGTAAAACGTATTTGAATCTAAAATTTAATTCAAATAAATGTTCTTCTTCTACATATTAAGGGCCCAAGATCAATATCATTCTAGCTCCTCTCTATGTATTTTAACTCAAGATTAATATTCAAAGAAAAGAAAAGCATACAAAAAAAATTGATTCTTTTCAGTATTATTTTACTATTAATTTTGAAAAGTCAGACTTTTCATTTTTGCCTTTAAAATTTAAACATGACTGTTAACTTGTAATCAATGCCTAAATTAAGGAATTATTAATTTTTTAAAATAATCCTATAAACCAAGATTATTAGATTTCAATATATTTAATCATGATATAAAATATTAGCATACATTTCTTCAAAGAAATATATGTGCTAAAAGGAAAAACTAATTTTGAACATTCTAAAATTCTTTCTTTAAATTTTTTTTTGGTTACAAACCCTAATAAAATATACAACAGACAATTTAGCATTTAAACTGTAGCCTTGTGACTGCCATAAGGAGCCTTGTTTTGTTATCTTCATAATTTACCTTTCAGGTTTGTAAACCATGTTACAGAAAAAGGACAAACCAGAGCTACAGCACAACCAGTGCATTTGATTGCGCGGAATGTAAGCATTTATTAGAAAATGAAATTTTGTGTGTCTTTTGATTCTTAACTATTATTCATCAAAATAATATGGAACATAATTTTAATGGAATGTCTTTTATATATATATAGTTCTCATCTAGTGAACAAAGGCTGTGAAATGCAAATAATGAATTATGAACAAAACTGTCATTTCAGTTAGGAATTCCTGAATGGATTGTCAGACTTCGCCATGATGCTACTCATTCTTCTCTGCCAAGTTTAGATGTATTGGCAACGGGTGCAAAGTGGGCTCTCAATTATCTCAGAGAGAACTTCTGGGAGTGTCAAACTAAGGAAGTGGTGCCTGAAGAAAATGAAGGAAGCAAAAAATCACCAAAAATGTCTGCCATAAGACGAGCATTTTATGACTTTCAAAAAAGTCGTTATCAGGTGAAGAATCTTGATATATTAGCCCCTATGCAAGTAATCTTATGTGTGAATTTAAAAATGTAAAAGCAAACTTCAGTTATATTTAAATTATTTCCATACACTTGATGATTGAACATTAATATTTATTTAATTTTTTTTTTTTTGATTATGCAAAGTTCAATAAAATAGACTGCATCAGATAAACTATTTATGGGCTTTATTTATCTCAATTTCAACTATGAATTTCCTGTTTATATTTGAGTGCCTTTTACCAATGACATCTTATAAAAGTGGTCTATGACACCCACCACAATGCAATAACATTGGTCAATTAACACTTTATATCCACATTGCGCATAGAGCAAAGAAAACATCTATCCACTTCACTCTTTCCCCCAGTACAGAGAAAAATAATGCAGACAGTGTTAATTATTGTGATATGAATTTTTTAAGTTTAAGCTTTTTTAAGATTGAGCTCATTTATTAAACAATATGTAACAAAGGACTGGAAAAAAGTATACAAAGAAATACAATACCTAATATAGTGATATTAACTATATTCAATTTAATTCTACTATTAAATTTAAATTTTACAAATATGAACAAAATAAGACTGACTAAATATTTAAAATTTGTGATTTCTCTTTTTTGGGAAGGATGTAAAAATGTTAAAATGTATGTGCAGCTAAGCCTGGTTTACTCTTAGGATTTTGCCTACTATTTTCTATTTTGAGATGTATTTTATGATAGTACACCAAGACCTGTCAGCACTACAATTTGAAGAGACTGAGTGAAAAAAGAAATACATTCAAGTATTTTGTTCTAGGTCTAAATATTTAAGCATAAAATAAGACTGCCACATTTTTTTTGTAATCATGGTTTTAATGAACTTGCTAGACATAGTAACAGTAAAAAAAAAATTAGCCTAGTAAAAATTTTAGTAAATCCTCACTTTTGTTTGCTTCGGTGCTGTATCACGTTATTTTGTGACATTATTTTGTTCGGCTGAACTACCGTGAGTACAAAAACGGAAAGTTAGAATGCATTCTCAACTGTTCCTCACAGCAACATTAGATTTTGACTTATTTTATACGATTCTAATTGTATTCGAATGCACAATTTTTAATGCTATTTTTAAAACCCCGGCAAAACAAAGTGACCACAGTGTGGACAGCAGTCATCTAATTTTGGAAGTTATCTTTTTGATGTCAGCTTAACTGGATCCCACTGGACACACGATGCGTGTAGTTCATATATGTAATAAATACTGTGTTTATTTATTATAAAGATACTGTATTGTAAGATTTTCAGATAAGAATTTAGGAGTTTGATGGTAACAGGTCTGAGTTAAGTGGAAATTAATAATGAATTTTTCTTGTTACTAAGTAATAAACCCATCAATCGGCGTCATGTGGATATAAATGTTATAAATGGCTGTCAACAATCGTGTGGATATTAAATGTTAAGTGGGGCAATTTGTTTAACTACCACACTTCATACTGTTAAATTAAAACATCATTGTAAGACTCGTGTAGACAAGATTATTTGTTCCCAGGACAGTAAAGGCAAAGAGGCTGGAGACCAGTCGGAACCCTTGAAAGTTCTCCACAGCTACTTGAATCAAAATAGGTAATAAAAACAACTTCTCAGACTTTCACCCATGCCATCAGGTGAACATTCATCGCTATAGTATAAAATCTAAATTTGATCTCTGGTTATCGAACACCTAATGACATTTTGTTGGTGCATTGATTGTATTCATTGTTGTTTTATTTCACCAGATTGAAACTTGTAAAATGTCTTCTTGAAGATGGCATTCTAATCTCAACAGAAGAACAGCTGACAGCTTTAGGGGTGACCAGTTCTGGTAAAAACATTGTTAACATTTGATTTCATATTGACAAATTAACACCAACAAAGTTTCTATTTCTTAATTTGGGGTAAGACTTCAAAAAAGAATCTTGCAATATTACTATTTTCAAGGAGTTGGTATGACTTATATTAATGGTGACAGAATACTGCACAATTTATCCCTTTACAATTAAGATCTTATATAGCCACTAGTTAGCTTTGCAACAGTAATTGAAATGTATTTCAAAGTACAACTACAGGGAGAACTGAAATAGACAGAAGTAAAAAGCTGAAAAGAATGCATTGAAGATGACTTTGAACACTATTTCTTCTTCTCAGATCTGCTTACCCAGTCTCCACCGACGGTACCTTTAGAAATGGTAGAGTTTTGGCGACCATTGTTTCAAATGCTGCATGCTAACAGTGATCTCCCATTTATGCTTCACATGGCTATGTTTTCTGTCACTTCGGGTGAAGGCCTTCGAAATTACCAACTTGTGGCCTGGATTGCTTTCTTCCTGTCCCAGAATTCAGGTTTGTTCCTCTAAGAAAATTTTCTTAGTATTATTAGACCTAATCACCAAATTAATTTAAACTCTGTTGAATAACTTTTATTAGAGTCCATTTAATGTTACAATTGGAACATGTTATTTTTTTTAAATTTAATATCCCCCGTTTGGGGGGGGGGGGGGTTGTTGTGTTAAGTTTTGATGGTTTTTTTTTTTTATTTAGCATTCACTTAATTGTCTCAAAATTATTGCTGTTTGTATCCCTTCAAAAAAAGAGAAAAAACAAAAGCAGGTTGAACCAAATTAATTTAAAATTTTTTGAATTACTTTTATTTAAGTTCATTTAATGTTACAATTGGAACATGTTATTTTTTTTAGATTTAATATCCCCCGTTTGGGGGGGGGGGGGTGTTGTTGTGTTAAGATTTGATGGTTTTATTTTTTCATTTAGCATTCACTTAATTGTCTCAAAATTATTGCTGTTTGCATCCCTTCAAAAAAAGAGAAAAAACGAAAGCAGGTTGGAATGTTCAAAAGTTCGGTCCACCTGCCGACCAAGACTCTGCTATCTGCTTGCCTACAGAAGATCAACAGACTTACTGCACACCTTTTTAAATAGTAGGTTGGCCTTCATTATTAATTGATCAGTTAATGCAGACTTAATTACTTTTGCATTATAAATCATTTGAATGATTATTTTATTTTGTCATATTTTCCTATTTCGTGCTGCCCATTTGTTTAAAGTAACCAAGCATCTTGCTCTGCAGTGTAATTAATTTGATCAGCAATAGTTCCTAGAGCATCAGTGCCCAGAGCTTTATAGTTTCACCTTCATACATTATTTGTAATGACAAGAGTGCACACTGGAATATATATATAAAAAAAGCTCACTGGAATATACATATATATATATATATATATATATAAAAACACAATTATTTTCTAATTACTAAATTTTATTTCAAACTCACTGCAGATCAAAGCACTCACACCATTTTTCAGACCACTATCCTAGAGAGGTGTTTTAAAATAAAACATGCTCATGTGAAATTAATTGCATCCAATATTCTTTTTTTGCCCTATCAGCTAAATAGTTTGTTGATTTAGTGTGTTATTTTTTAAAATGTCTTGGAGTCTTTCGAATTCTCTACAGTCTACTGTTAATTAAATAAACCAAATAAAGCCTGAAGTGAATGTAAATTACTTGTAAAAAATACCAAAGGATAACTTGATAAAGTTTTGTTCTTTTAATGAGCAAAAACGGAACTGTACCTTGTTATGTTATCTTTTAAATAGTTTTATGCATTTCTTTTCATTGTGAACAAACTTTTTTTTTTATAGCTTAGCTGATAAGGAAAGTCTTGGTGATGAATGCTACCTCAAAGTAAGAGAGCTGTTAAATCTTGAAACAAAAGTTGCCCAAGGTGCGACTTCAAATGATGACTCGGACACAGATACAGTTTATACTGCAGAAGGTATGACACATGGAAACTCATTATTTAAGTTCCACTTTACACCTGTTAAGTTTTCTTAAATATACATAAAGGCTGTTTTGATAATGACCAGCTTCCATGTCAGTGTTGTTAAGATAGAATTATATGAATTAAATTAAAACTAAAATGCTCATAAGCCTTATTTTTATTTATTTTAAATCAAAATGTTGTGACACACTTGATACCTTGGCAACACACCTGTGTGCAGTGACATATGGGTTGAGAATGGCTGCTTTTCTCTAAAGATGATATGACATATCACAAATTTTAGCACAACCATTACTCTTTCTGGTGCTTTAATAAAAATTTAAACATCTAGGTTATTATCACAAATGCATGAATCTCTTTGTTATTTATTTTTCTTTCACTAGATTCTAGCAGACCAAACATAAAATCAATAAGTATAAATACTCAACGCGGTCATTAAAATGTAGAAAATCTATTTTAATTTAAAATTGTGGAGAATATTAGCTAAAACCTTCTGAAAATCACTCCTCAGGAGGGTGATTTTAAGGGGGGGGGGGTGGACATCATCCTAGCGTGTGAATTATATATGTGGATAATCATAAGTAATCTATGATTATCACAGATCTGAAACAAGCCAAGTTAAAACAGACTCAAGAGATTTCATCAAATATTATTCGTGATCTTCAAACGCTAACAACCTCTGAGGAAGATGAGATACCATGGGTTTTATGCACAGGTAATTTTGTGTGAGTCTCTATAGGGTATGTTGTATGTCTTGTACTGACAGCATTAGATGGGTACTCCATTGTGCCAGTTATGAAGAATATCTCAGCTTACAGTACATACAATATTTTCATTTGAGTGCAAGCTTAAATGAATTGTTTTATATGATCAAATATTTTCTTTAAGGAGAATCTGTACTGAGTACTGTTGTGTATGGTGAGACCAATGGATATTTTTAAATTAGATTTTTCTGCATACTTGAAAAAAGTAGCCTACAAGACTAACTGAATTATTTTCTTTATTTATTTAAAATAGATAGCTAGCTGTATTTGGACGTTTAGGATTTCTTATAAATAGCTTGGTTAACTATTCACTATGAAATATCTTGTAAAAATAATTAAGCTTATTGTGACCGCCAATGAATCATTAATATAACAGTAGCTTTGTATTTTTCTCAGTAGCTTTTTGTCGGGATTTTTTTTTTACATTGTAGAAAATATTTAAAAACAACAAATTTATAAGACTGAATTGATGTTTTCCAGAAATATTGAGTTCTAGCATTTTAAAATTGCAAAGTTCATCTCAATTAATGTCACATAAAGATATGGGTTCAATCAATGATTAACATTTGATTTGGTTGAATTTATGTCAGATTTGGTGGACTGGTCAACAGTTCCACTGGGCACAATTCCAATTCCGGATCTGTCGGATGATGAGGAGGAGGAGGATGTCAAAGATTGTAAACATGTTAAGAGAACATCAAAGGGCAGTGACCACAGGTGAGCATAACATAAGTTGTGGTTCTTAGATTCCAATCAAAAGTGCTGCATCATTTATTTCTTTTGGTCTTTTAACAAGTTGTTAATATATATTTTTCAAAACAACCAATAAATATTGTTTCAGACAAATTAGGGAGAAGCACATTTTAAAATGAGAGGCATAGATCTTAGCTTTTTAGTTAATGTATGAACATTTTTTATAAAATTAGTCTAAAACAATAGCAGACCTGCCAACCCTTCCGATTTTGTCGGTATCAACACATTTTTTCCCCCTCATTCCGACCTTCCATCAAACGCCTTAAAATTCAGATTTTTCTAACTTATTAATTTTTCACCGTCACAAAATCCGAAAGCGACCAAAAAAAAAATTGTTTAAATCTCGTACAACAGGAAGTGTTGGATTTGTTTTTACAAAGTACATACATTTCTGGCAACTGGACAAATAAGTAAATTATTCTCGAGGATATTTATCCGGCAATTATATATTTCGACCAAGTCACAAAGACCACTGTAACAAAGTGTCACATGACCACTGTAACAAAGTTGCAAAAGATATTTGTCCGTCACCTTGTCATGTGACCGCTAATTGTCAGAGTTTATGGCACTTAATTTCAACAAATTTAAGATAGTCTGGACATTTACACGAAAAAGAAATATGTTCAATTATGAAAAAATAAATTCTAGAACCATTGCTGGTATATATAATGAACAATTGGTTAAAAAGAGCCAATGTTTTTTATAAAGCGTAGCAAGCCTGCCGGATGAATATCTCACGCTCTTTTTGTCCTGTCGCCTGACATGTAGAAACTGCCTTGTTTTTATCGAAGCCAAACGTGATCTTCAAAATTCAAATCATTCTTCAATCAATTGACAAGGCTAAAAATTAATTCAGACTTTTAAAAAAAACATTTTTCTTAATTAAATGGTTAAATCTTTTGAAAGTGGTGGGTACAATGATATTAATAAACATATTTTACCCACCTAAAAAAAACATACAACTGCAGCTAAAATTAATCCATGTCTAATTTCTTTGCTAAGGATTTGGACGATTCAGTTAGCATATCGTTTTATTTACCACCTTTCTTATTGAAGGAAATATTTGTCTAGCCACCTCTGATCGTTTTAATGCCAGAGTCAAAGAAATGTTTCCAGACTCGCAGATTGCTAGAAGATTGTAGCAGATTGCTAGAAGATTGTAAAGAAAAATTACAATGAAACGAGGGCAATCATGAAGGTTGATACTTTTTCTAACTTGCTTGTAACTAAAACCAATTGCAATGCTAACCTTCAGTTGTCCAAAGAGCTGTTGGACAAGTGCAAAAAGGCCACTAGGGATATGCTGGAAAACTGAATTCTTACTAAGAGTCTTAGCAGCATGTGTACATATGTAAATAAAATGTATCTTCTGTTCTGTAATGTAGGCCTATATACATTTCCAGTAATGTTTTTCTCATGTTTTATGGTGTTCTGTGGACTCTTCAAAGACAATGGAAGTAGCCTTACATTTTTTTAATTACTAAAAACAAAGACTTGTGCATTAGTATATAGATCTTAAACCAACCCCCCACTGGGCACCACCCCCTATGGTGCAGCGGCACCACTTCCCCCCCTGCGTGCACCTCCCTACACTTTTTTTCTTGGCAGGTCTGCAATAGCCTTTTTGCTGGCCACTAGAAAGCTGATTAATTTAACACATTTGCATTACATAATTGTGAAATCATGTTGAATTGTTGGTTCATTTTTTTAATAATTTTTTTTTTTTTTATCTTTCAGTTGGTCCGAAGTCCTTATAAAAGAGGAGTTCCCTAAATGAGTGCAATTTATTTACACAAAATTTACCATGAAATGAAAATAAAATGACTTTTTTTTTTATTTGTTGAGAAAGCATTGTCAGTGTCATGGTTGATTTTTACATTGAATAACTTCTTCGGTTGATAGAATCTTCACAATATAAAATGTTTCAAATTCAAGCTGGGAAAGTAATTCTATAATTGTTTGAGTAAGCCACATAAAATAGAAATGACCTTTATTATGAAACCAAAAATACTTGTGTTCCAACATGCAAAGTCTCATGCACAACCCAATCCATGTCCACACATAGAATCAGTTGAGCTAGAATGTGTGCCCCTTGGAACCTTATAAAATACAATGAGCCACTGAGTGTTCCACTTGCAGACCCTTTTGATTTCCTTTTTGTGATCAGCTGTAGGTTAAGTAAAGCTAACTAAACAAGCTCTCATTTTGGTGCAATTTTGATATGCATAACTTAGAGGTCTTTTTTAAAAAGCTCTCATTCATTTTCCATTTGTCCTAAAACAAAAATAGTTTTGTAGTTGGTGGATTATCGATCCTGTTACAAGTTTAATCTACAGGAGCCAACAAGTTTAATCTACAGGAGCCATAAGGTGACCTTCCCTGTATACAAGGGGAGGTCACATTTCTCTGACAAGGGAGAGGGCATTTTAAGCATTGTGACGTCACATTAAAAGCTGAACTTTCTTGGAAAAAATTTCACTTAAAAACACTAAATGACTTAATTTTAACATTATTCTTTTATTTTATACAAAAATAATTAATTTGTTTATTTTTAAACAACGATCACTGAGAGAATCGGTACAGGCATGCAAGTTCCGAGAAATGGCATCTGATCACGTCACAGGACACCACGGAGGAGGAGAATCAGGGTGTAGTGACTTAAGTCGTGAGAATTTATGTTGAAATGTGGAGATGGGAGTCACAGAATTATGGCTAGTGTGTGAGGTCGGACAGAACTAAAAATGTTTTAAAGGGGTTCGCCGTGTTCTTAGTAAATGCTCTAAGCCAGGGTGTCTCAACATTTTAGAAGCACTGCATCCCAGATTTGCATCCCCTATCAATTTCAATACGCCCCCTGCATAAATTATATTGGAATAAAATTTTTAAAATGAATATAATTAATTAGTTTTAGTTTAACTAACTGTAGAAAAAAGAAGAAAAAAAAACAATGCAATTAATGCGCAAATAAAATTGACCAGCAAAACATTTACTACTGTTAATCAAAATGTATCAAAACTGATTTTATTTTTAAAGGCAATAACAACTAGCAATTGCAGCTAATATAATTTATTTTCTGGGTCTTCCGCACCCCAGGGGGTGCTTTCCCCTTTGGTTAAGAACCACTGTTCTAGAGAAATCTTTCTGACACAGGTGCAGTATTTCAATATCGAGGGGAGTTGAATTTTTTAAGGGTTTGTAAAGGACATTAGTGGATGGAGGGATTTTTTTGTTGGGGAGGGGGGATTAGTAGATTTTGTGTACATTTTTTTTGGGGGGGGGGGGGGTTGCTAAATAACTTTTCGTGAGGGGGCTCAAAAATCAGCGAAATTTGTGTGACGTCATTTATGGATGGACCCTTAACAAATGTGAAATCTTATTATTAATCAAGTCCAAAGCTATCCTTTCAGGGAAGCACATTGCAGGGGCAGTAAATTTTATCATTAGTATGCATATTTAATATTGGTTCCTCATTCATTAATTCTATTACTTTACAATAAAATGTTTTTATCATGATTCTTTTTGTTGAAATCTATTTGTCAGTGAATAAATAGTTCCCCTTAAAACAAGGTGTGGTAGTAATATGTAAGTCAGATTTGTATTCCCTACTTTTGGGACACCTAAGTGAGACACTCCAGCTGCAACAAGCTTGGCTGAATATCCCACTTCTGGGACACCTAAGTGATACACTCCAGCTGCAACAAGCCTGGCTGAATATCCCACTTCTGGGACACCTAAGTGATACACTCCATCTGCAACAAGCCTGGCTGAATATACGACCATATAATAATAGGTGATCTAAAGTTGAGTTTAATGTCACTGATAGGAATAGGACCCGTTATCTCTAGATCAAGGGGCCTGAAAATTGTTCAAAAGGGCCCCTGTCATTGTCCATCAGATACCTTTAAGAGTCGGTCTATTGTTAGAAAACAGATCTGAACGAACTCCTTGTGCACACCCCACATAATCCTATTTTTGGTGCAAAAAAAAAGACAACATTAAAAGGAAGACTAAACATTACAATATTTGAAGAGAACAATTTTAAGCAACATCAATTTAGTAGTATTTCAATGGGAGTTATGGGTGTGATTTAGCTACTGAGATCTAAGCATTCGTTTATACAACTGCACACCAAAAGGTTGGCATAAGGCAGAACATGACCTCATTAGACCTCTCATTAAGGCTGTTTGTAAACGTAAAGAAATAAATACAGAATATTAGGAATCTGACCCCCCCCCCCTTCTCTGGTTAGCCAGGGTTGTAGCAGCGATTTAGAGGGCGAGAATAAGCTAGGACAAAAAGCATACCTTCAAGGGGGACAACTGAGATCAATTTAGTTCCGGCTGGGGCGAAGCTAGAGATGTCATTGTTCGTTGTCATGACATACTCTGGCTCTTCCTACTGCGAAAGTCTGAAATGACATTTGAATTTGACTGTCTTCAGCACCCTCAATTTACGCACATCCCTTCTCACATGCTGGTCAGTGTTACAGGATAGGGATTACCCCAGGGCACGCCACAACCGGAGTGAATTCCGTTGATGTGTAGCACTGGGCACCATAATGCCTCGGACATCTTTTACTAAATTCCTTCCCCGATCACAAAGTCGAATCGAAACAATGAATTCAGGTATACAGTACAACCCGGTTATGTCAAAGGCCTCGGGGTTTGGCAAAAATGTCGAGATAACCGATAATATAATGCGGCAATATATTAACATATGCTTGAAATGTCTTTATGTACACGATGTGAGTTTATAAAAGAGAATGTACATGCACGTGGTTTTTGGAGGATTTTTTTTTTTACACAACAGCGTTACCACAATTTGTTTGATGAAGCGATCGGCTTGCTATAAAATGTACATAGGCCTACATGTTGGCTAACAACACAAGGCATATGTACATATATGGGGGTGCCACTTTTCCGGATTATTTCGGATTCGTGAGGCTAAATATTTTTCGGCTCTGGATTCGCGCGTTTTTTTATTTTCTCTCTTTCCGGATTCGCCAGTTCAGTTTATTCAAATACGGATTCTGGGTTTAAAAAAAGATCAACGTGAAAGAACGCGTAAAAGCCTAATAAGCGACAAGCGACCTCTCTCTTTTGTTTGCAAGCCTCTCGCTTCTTGCTGTGTCAAGTTAATTGCACGGACAACGATATTTTCATTTCAATTACTATAGTTTGACGTAGGCACGTTTCGTTGTACATAATTTTCAAAAGCCGACGATTTGCCATAGGATCGAGATAACCGAGGTTAAGCGGCAAATTTGGCTGTCTTTTGTGCTAAAGATATCAGGGTTCGGCGACATAAAAGAATCGACATAACCGAGAAGAAAATACTAAGACAAAAAGAGAATTTGGCGATCCACTTCAAAAACGTCGACATAACAGGGTTGGCAAGTTAACCAAGGTCGAGATAAGTGGGTTCGACTGTACTTCAAAATACACCTCTTGATTTTGAAATAATAAAAAAATTCTGAGAACTACCCAGTTCCATCTTTCACCCCAAAACCATCGACGCCCTCAATTTCTGGTCTATCTACCGATAAAAATTATCGCAAATCTGGGTGCACATAGATACACTGCCCACTGGCGTAGCTAGTAGATTCTGAGCCCATTTCTTGACCAATAATAGTAAACTAGCCTGAATTCAAGCTGTCTCCTTTTAATATAATTTACCATTTGCATCACTTTCACCCTAACTTTTTCAAATGCATTGCCAGCATATGTATAACGCCAAAGAATGCATCAAATCTTAGTACGTCTTATTTTCACACAGGTTTGTGGGCACTGACGTAAACTATCTTCAACAAGAAACTGGTGGGAATAAATTGTGGAGTAAATAAAGCAGCAGGAGTTTTGATGAAACAATATTTTATTAATTGAAAAAATCTCATTTCCAACATATCATTTTGACCCAATTAAAAGATACCTATGTCTTTAACCGGATGTTTAATGCTAAGCTTTGATTTGAGTCAATTCGTGTTATAGTTCTAACATTTAGAGTGAATATGAGCATGTCTTTTACAGAACTACATTGTACAGTTAGAATAAGAAATATTTTTCTTTCTTTAAATATATATATAACAAACTTGTATAAACCAAGCTTCAACACAATCCAAGATAGTTAAATACATAATAAAGAATTGGATTTTTCTGACAGTAAAAAGGGGCATTGGCCAGGATCTGTTGGACTGTTGTGTAGCAGGTGCCATAGAAGCGGGCCATGCCCGGCATGCGGAGATGGTAGCAACATTTCTGTTGGTTTGGGCACTCGGCATCAATTTCACACCTGGGGGTAGGCTCGCTGGGGTCGATCATGAACTCCTCGGGACACTCACCGACCCGTGGAGCCTCTGACATCCTCTGGTTGATGAGAGGAATACAATTCACTTACGAGCTCATGAATTTTTTTATTTTTTTTTAAGGTAGTGGTGTGTAATGATCAGTAAAGCTAGAGTCATTTCCTGGGCTCGTTTGGGTCGATCATGAACTCCACGGGACACTCACCGACTCGTGGAGCCTCTGATATTCTGGCCTCTGGATGAGTAGGAGTATACGATTTACAAGAACACACGCACATTTTTTTTGTAATTAAAAAGGTAGTGGTGTGTAATGATCAGTAAAGCTAGAGTCATTTCTGCTGTACACTTGTCTTAACACTTCTACCATCAGCTAAATTAAACTAAGAAAACTTATATAATATAGGCAACGGGGGTAACGTGAACAAGTGAATAACTCAGTAA
>CAXITT010000360.1:23305-33444 GCA_964033795.1 Lymnaea stagnalis
GCATCTGTCAACTGCTGGCCATGGATAACTCGGCAGTTTATCCCTTCGTACATGTTTCTGATTATATCAGTAATCTTCTGTGGCACCCCGTAATGCCTTAGCAATCTCCACAGGGTTTGCCTGTCAAGACTGTCGAAGGCTTTTTCATAGTCAACAAAGTTGACATAGAGCGGCGAGTTCCACTCTAGTGACTGCTCTAGAATGATGCGCAGAGTCGCTATCTGGTCCGTGCAGGATCTGTTGGTGCGAAAGACGGCTTGTTCGTCCCGCAACAGAGGGTCTACAGCGTTTTTGATCCTGTTAAGTAGTACACGGTTGAAAACCTTTCCTGGGATGGACAGCAGGGTGATCCCACTGTAGTTCGAGCAGGAGCTTAAGTCTCCCTTCTTTGGGATCTTGATAAGGTATCCCTCTTTCCAATCGGAAGGAACTTGCTCCTCTTCCCATATCTTCATAAACAGAGGGTGTAGCATTTCCACACTGGTTTCCAGGTCCGCCTTCAGTGCCTCTGCTGGGATGCCATCAGGTCCCGCAGCCTTTCCATTTCTGAGTTGTTTAATGGCCCTGCTAATCTCTTCTTTGGTGGGACTATTACAGTCAATTAGCAGGTCATTATCGGCTGGTTGGATATCTGGTGGATTTCTTGGTTCAGGCCTGTTCAGGAGCTCTTCAAAGTGTTCCTTCCATCTCCCTCTCTGTTGCTCCTCACTTGGTATGGTGTTTCCCATTTTGTCCTTCACTGGTCTCTCTACCTTGCTAAATTTCCCTGACAGCGTCTTAATGGTATCAAACAGTTCCCTCATGTTCCCCTGGTGAGCTGCATCCTCTGCTTCTTTAGCAAGATTATCAACAAATTCCTTCTTGTCTCTCTTGATGCTTTTCTTAACTTCCTTATTTGCATCTGCATACTCCTTCTGGGACTTGTTTTTCTGTGCTCGGGTGCGGCTGTTATTCACTTCTGATTTCTTTCTTTTCCTTTCTTCTATTTTATTCAGCGTACCTGCTGTCATCCATTCTTTGTGTGCCTTTTTCCTGTTTCCTAGCACTTCTTGACATGTTGACTGGACTGTTTCTTTCATGCTTTGCCACTTTCCTTCGGTGGTTTCATCTTCAAGTATTTCTTGTAGGACTTGGAACTTATTGAATAGTGAGATTCTGAATTCTTCCTTTTTGGCTTGGTCCTTCAGGAGGGAGGTATTATACCGAGTCCTGTATGCTGTTTGCTCGGTATAATGTCTCTTTAGTTTTAATTTCATCCTGGCCACAAGAAGATGGTGATCTGAGGCAATATCAGCTCCCCTCTTAACACGTACGTCTTGGAGAGATCGCCTGAATTTTTTACAAATACATACATGGTCTATTTGGTTCATCGTTCTCATGTCCGGAGAGACCCATGTAGCTTTGTGAATCCTCTTGTGCTGGAAAATGCTCCCCCCTATGACCAGGTCAGCTGTGGCACATAGGTCCGCAAACCTCTCACCATTGTCGTTCATCTCGCCTATCCCTTGCTGTCCCATAACCTCTTCGTACCCTGTGTTGCTATTGCCGATCTTGGCATTAAAGTCTCCCATGAGGATGACGATGTTCCTCCGTGGGCGATCCTGGACTATGGTCATTACTCTATTGTAGAATTCTTCTTTGTCTCCTTCATCACTTTCATTAGTTGGTGCGTAGCATTGTATAACATCTAGGTTGATGCTACGTTTCTTTGTTCGAAAGGTTGCTAAAAGAATTCTAGGTCCATGGGCCTCCCATCCAATGAGTGCTCCTTGTGCTGCCCTTGATAGCATCATAGCAACACCCAGGGTATGTGGGGCATTGTCTTCTTCGTGTCCCGAAAATATCACCATCTCTCCTGAGATTAATCTCTTCTGCCCCCATCCAGTCCATCTTGCTTCACTAATTCCGAGAATGGTGAGCTTATAGCTCCTCATCTCAGCGGCTATTTGTGCCGCTTTACCAGCCTCGTACATGGTGCGAACAGTCCTGGTAGAGATGATGGTTGTCGGCTTAATAGCTTCCAGGTTTCGGCTTTCACTATTAGGCGTCATATTTTCCTCCTCAAGGAATCCATCCTCTCCCAGGACTGAAATGTCTTTTGTTACTCTTTTCGGTGCTTTTGTAACTATGATTTTTTACATGGCAGGGTTGTGGGCCTTGCGCACAACCACTTGGGGGGTTGCCCCTCACAGCTCAATGGGTAGCTGCCTTTGTTCGGGTTAGGTCCCTAGCCTTTGTGGCTCCCTCCACTTCCTACAAGGCAGTAGGGCTGATTTTGGTCCGCCCCGGGTATTTTATTTCCCCGGTACCCTCCATATCTGGCCGGCTGGGGAGGCGCTCGATAGAAGATCAGCATCTCCCACGAGACAAACATATAGTCCTTTCATTTATATTTCATTTGATACCAAGTTTAGTCTTATAAACCAAAGACTAATATTTTAAATATTTTTTAATAAACCCAACCTCTCACTCTTTTTCGCTCTTCTAAAAAAATGTACATTTTTAAAATAAAAATATACTGCATCGAAAGAGTTAACTTGTCTTGATGTTTAGTCTCTTGGGGCCGTATCAGATTATATTCCTTGATCACAGCCACATTATCTCCACAAAGTAGGTACAGATTGATACCACGTTAGTCATAGCAGGAAAGGGTGATGTAATATCCGGGCTCTACCTTACTTTCATTTCTTATGCGCCTATCCAAAATGACCAACTGAATGTTGCTAGGCTACTGTAACAACGAACATCCACTCACTACACAACTTTTATTGTCGCTTATTTTGATAGAAAAAGCGAGAACGCTCTCAGGTAGCCTATCGTTGGACAAGGCAATTTATTAGGGAATATGATTTGCACTTTATAACGCAGGGCCATTAAAAAATATTTGAACCTAAAATTCTCTCTGATGCCTGATATAATTGTACGCTAGTCAAGACCTCTCAGGCCTGATATAATTGTACGCTAGTCAAGACCTCTCAGGCCTGATATAATTGTACGCTGGTCAAGACCTCTCAGGCCTGATATAATTGTACGCTGGGCCTGATGTGGCCCACTGGCCTTAAGTTTGATAAGCCTGATATAATTGTACGCTAGTCAAGACCTCTCAGGCCTGATATAATTGTACGCTGGTCAAGACCTCTCAGGCCTGATATAATTGTACGCTGGGCCTGATGTGGCCCACTGGCCTTAAGTTTGATACATATGATATAGGAGTACTTTTTTTCTTTAAATTTACTAATGCTTCTTTTGTTATAATGTTGTTTTTTTTCAGATGCATAACTTTGATGTAGACATTGCAGTCTTTGTTACATGTAACAATAACCAACACATATTTTCATCTTCAATGAGTCTTGCAGCTAAAGTGAAGAAACTGAAGTACATGAAACAGTTGAAGTAAATGAAAAAAAATACTATTGTAAAGGGACGGTAAATAATATTATTTTAATATTTTGTTTTTTCACTTCCAGGTTAATGCATTCTTCATAAGTGACTTGACGGTGAAATCCAAGATGTTTCAGTAAATCTATATGATAGATTCTTGGTTGACAGCTGATTGTGCACCATATCTTGGCTGGCAGCTGAATATACACCATATCTTGCCTGGCAGCTGAATATACACAATATCTGGGCTGACACCTCAATGTACACCACACCATCTTGGTTGATGTCTGAATGTACACCACACCGTCTTGGCTGACAACGGAATGTTCACCACACCATCTTGGCTGACACTGGAATGTACACAACACCATCTTGGCTGAATGCTGAATGTACACCACATCACCGTGACTGAGACCTGAATGTACACCACACCATCTTGGCTGACATCTGAATGTACACCATATCATCTTGGCTGACAGCTGAATGTACACCACACCATCTTGGCTGACATCTGAATATACACCACACCATCTTGGATGACACCTGAATGTACACCAAACCATCTTGGCTGACACCGAAATGTACACCACACCATCTTGGCTGACATCTGGAATGTACACTACACCATCTTGGCTGACACCTAAATGTACACCACACCATCTTGACTCTCATCTGAGTGTACAACACACCATCTTGGCTGACACCTGAATGTCTCAACCCAAGTAAACAAATTTACCAAATTATTAATAAAATAAATTTCTACTAACACACAACTAAAATTTTTAGACTTTTCAATCAACCTGTTTATTGTTTCAATCACTCAAACTTTAACCTTAATGGTTTTAAACCTATACTACTTTTCATTTGTAATTCAAATAAATGTCACCTTGTTGTTGTATGAATGTGCTGCTCCACAAAAACTAATAATATAGACTTTTTAAATTACCCTAACCTGTCTTGGCATGAAGAATGAATGATAAAATGTATTAACTTGACAAGTTGGTTCAAATAGACTGATGAGCTGAATGATTTATCCTAATGCTCAGTTCAGACCATCAAATTCTCATCAAATTTTTTTCATACATTTGATGCAATTTTTGTATGAAGCCTTGTCATAACTTTAATTTAAAATAACTATTTGATCATATTTTAATGGAGTGCACATTTTTTAATATCTGCATGATTATGCACCCTCCATATCACATGAACAAACACTAAGAAGAATTTCATCAATCTACGTCACTAGGTCGTGTTTACATTGATTAAGCTAAGTTATCAAAACAACAGCAGCCTCCAAATAATAATTATGTACTTAATTTAGAAAAAGATGTAATAGAAACATTAGACAATAAATGGGCGAAGGGTATGATGTAATTGAAAGTTATTTATAAATTAAATAGGCTTATTATTTGTACAGCATATATACTATAACCCTGTAACTGTAACACTAATGACTACTTTGTACTTCCAATTGGATCAATGAGAAATTTAATCAGCTCGAGCTCCAGGCAAAGAAAATATTGCTCCTGAGCTCCGTAACCCTGATTACAAATAACAATTAGAAATTTAATTCTCCTACCCCACCCCCCTTTTTTGTTTTTAGTGCCATCATAGCAAATGGATGCGCCCTTAATTAAATTAAAAAGTTCAACTTTTTAAATTATTAAACTTACTATAGGCGCAGTATAGGTTTGTTATTATATTGTTGTTCTGTGGCGACCCCTTAGGTCCACTTTTTAATAATTTCCACAGAAAATGTAAAATCTTATTATGTTATTACTTGAGTCATTTTATAGACATTTTTTTTTTTGGGTAGAATGTAGAAAAATGAAAAACTTGACTATAGATATAATAAATATTTAAATAAAGACCCTTCAAATGAGATAGAATCATAGTAAAAAGTTTAAATTTCTCAAAAATACTGTTATATTGTACTAGTATAGTAAAACTCTCCTGAACATTCATAAATAAAAGTTCATTAAAAAAAAAATAATCAATATAATTTTTAAATTGATTTAATGGGAATTTTAGGTGATATTTGACAAGTTATGAGATACCGTTAGTTAAAAAGAGAAATAGCAGTACTCTTCTTCTTGGTCTGATCAACTGCCATTGGAAAATAGGCCATTAACTATTTCTTTCCATTACTTCCATTCTCTAGATATCTTCTCCAGCTCTTGACAATTTTTATAACCCGGTATATTTTTGTTGACATCCCTTTACCAAGTTTAGGGAAATCATTCCTGATTTATGTATAAAAATGAACAGAACACACATTTGTAGTACACTGCATTAGATTTTAAAAATTATATCGAGTATAATTATGTATACCTTTTATACTGGTACTCTAATTTAAACTATAAAAGATAATATTTTAGGGAGTGGTAATCTCCTTTTTAAAAAACACCTGATTTAAAATATACAAATACAAGTCCAATCACAAATACAAGTTCAATCACAGATTTCATAAGAACTCAGAAACAGAATTGTATAAATTTTTAAAAAAAATAAGCAGTGCTGAATGAAGTTATCAATAAGCACTACCATTCGTTGCAGTATTTGAATATTTGAAAATAGGATGTCACAATCATCTTTGACAATGAAAATCTTGTCGTTTCATTGTCTCTCAAGTTAGGGGATTGTAAATGTGTCTCTAGTGTTTAATAATTTCTGGGGAAAAAAAATACATTTTATTTATTACTCATAAAAATATATAAAATACATATATTATAAAGTTATGATCACACTCATTTTAAAGTATAAACATTTATTTTTTCCAGTTATTAAATGTAATTTTTACAACACAAATCACTAGAGACACATCACTAGACAAAGGACTAGCAAACTAATCACTAGCAAAACTTCACTAGGCAAAGGACTAACAAAGAAATCACTAGCGACACATAACTAGACAAGTGACTAACAAACTAATCACTAATTACTCAACACTAGTCAATTGACTATTTATGAAATAACTAGTGACACCACTGTAAAAGATACTAACAAACAAATACTAGACAAGTGACTAAGATTGGAAAGCTTAACAATAAATTCATATTTATTACAACTCTAATAAAGAATGTTCTAAAAACTATAACAATAGTTTTTAGTGAATAGACAAGAGGTGGCTTGGACTGAATGAATGATTTAACAAAAGTGCATCAGTCGTAAATTTGAATTTTTTGTTGATTATGATAAGAATCATGAAAATTTTTACCTATAGCAAGTAATTAGGTGTGGTGAATTTAAAAAATAAAAAGTAGGTTGGGGGAGGGATGTCCCATTAAAGCCTTTAAATACTTATACTTATAAAAATATTCTATCTTCAAAAAGTTTGTTATTTATGACTATTTAAAACAATTTTCAAAGAGCAAATAAAAAAGTCTTGCTAAATCATGAAATTTTTTTACACCAAAAACAGTTTTTAGTGATTAAAAGTTT
Organism: Lymnaea stagnalis; assembly: GCA_964033795.1. Lineage (NCBI taxonomy): Eukaryota > Metazoa > Mollusca > Gastropoda > Lymnaeidae > Lymnaea > Lymnaea stagnalis. The sequence continues at coordinate 30,128 of CAXITT010000360.1, forward strand.
ATGTTTGCAATGTGCTTTCGATTCACCAAGATGATCCATAAGGGAAAAAGAAATCCAAGTGTTGGGGGATAAAGAACCAAGTGGAGCATGACATAATAAGTATAACTCTAGAATTATCAATTTTATCATTATCGGAATGTTTAAATGAAACATGATAAATTTGAACTTTCTATGAGGGCTCTATTGAATGATAACCTGCAAGGCAAGGTTGAGAACGCAATATGTTCCCAAATCAAAGGCTAGTAATTGTTATTAATGCTAACAATTATAAAGTAACTGACCTTACTAGTAAGGTATAAACTAACTTGAAATTTTAAAAATAATTTAACAATAATAGGATATAAATATCTGTTACCAGTACAAAAATATCATATCAGTTTATAAATGTAAAAAATAAAAGCTATTTTTAATATTTTCTTGATAAATTATTTACAAAAAAATAAAACATGCTTTAAAATCAAATTTACAACAAAAATTAAAAAAATATTGAAGTTATAATAATATTGTACAGGATATCCCAGAAGAATTCTATTTATAAGTATAAAGTCATATACTTCTATTAAAATGTATATTAAAAAGTATTTTAAACAATTAAAAAATGTAAAATTATTTACAGAAAAGTAACACTTGAACAAATATAATTAAATTTAGCATAAAAGAATTGTTAATTTACTAAATACTAGTAAAATAAATGTCTGAAATAGAGAGATCTTTTCTCCCTCAATTTTGCAAAAATACGGTCAAAGGGAAGCAACCATTAAAATAAAAAGATTTTTTAAAGACGACAGCGATACCTTCCCATTAATTTTTAAGCTTATTTAATACGATTCAAGAAAGTTAACTCTTGTCACCTTGGTGAAAGATCGTATTAACTTGGTTACTGTTCCTAATTCTTATTGGAAAGTATGGGAACTAACTGCTGTTACCTTGATGGACAAAATAATTTTTTGAGTTGTCTCTAATTGAGTACTCTTTTATACCAAAAGTTTATTAAAAATAAATAAAATCAATATAGTTTTATTAGCTTTCCTTACGAAAAAGAATTCTTTTGTTCCGGTAGTGTTTCTTGCTGCATCCAAGTACTGGCATCTTTGCAACTTTTGGGGGTATGATGTTGCTATTCTAACAGCGGTACCTAGCTGATGCTGTGGTTTGAATTATAGATAAAGAATTAGGTAGTCCAAACTGGGAAAATCGGCCTTTTCCCCTATTTTTATTGTTTTTGAGATGCATTTTAGACTCACTTGTACACACACAAAATTAACATTGGATTAAAGTTGAACTCTCTATCTAACAAAATATGCAATTTTTATTATATTTAAATGCGTTATGAGAATGTTTTATGATTATGAAAAGTGTGGGGGTGGGTCATTTTGACAGCGGCTTTCAAAACTTGTCCGTAAATTTTTTTTTGACTCATGTTATTCAATCGCGCGGCACTCCGCGCGTAATCAACCGAGAAGCCTAATTTTACCACTAATTGAAAGTAGGGATCTTGGGCGTTCGTTTGATATATAGAAAGTATATTTACCTTGCTTATTTCATTTTGAAAAAGCCGGTTGAAAACTTTTGTATAAGAAAAATGGGGGAAAACACAGAGATATTAGTACTTTTTTTTACACCTTTGGAAAGCTCAGGTTTTTTACTATTTTAATATCATAAGATCAAATGAGTGGGAACGATAAGCGCGGAGCGGCGTTGTTTACAAAAATACCCCCTGTTTTAGTTCCACACCGCTAGCACTAGCTGCTTGATGCGCGTTTTGCAACTAGTACCAGAATCACGGCGGGAGCTTATTGGCGATGTTTGAGACTTTAATCAACAAGTAAGTTGAAGAATTAAACTTTCATTAATGTATTAGTAACTGAAAATATTGGTTAGAAATGAGTTAAGCATAGATTGTGTCATATATTCGATATATTTTAACAAATCGGAACCATTGTGCTGATTGTGAACGGTTGGGAGACATGTTGTCGATCGGACAAAATGTATTTAATTGAGGACAGTCGAGCAATAAAACAAATTGATAAACATATTGTAGACATGATAATGTTTAATGAATCTCAAATTGTCCTAATTAACTTTAACAAATAATTTTTGCAATATTGATGCTACACAATAGTTACTAGTTTCTTTTTTCATTTGATTATTAAATCTAGTAACTGGTGACTATCAACAATGGAGGAGAGGGAAGCTAGCCCTTGGAGTACAGTCTGAAAGCAAAGACGATGATACTACAGAGATTTCCCAGATAATTTATTTTAAATTCATGCCTAAGATTGCCTAGTTGCCATCTATTTTTCACCATACTCTGCATTAAATTTTTTTTATTAGTCTTTTAGTTAATAGTAAACATATCTGACATCATATTCCTTTGTATTTATAACAATTGTGTGATAAACATGTATTTTCTAAAAAAAATTAAAACCTTAATTTTGTAAAAAAAAAATCATTCAGTGGGTACTTTCAAACTTATTTTGGTGCCTTTAAATTTGTTTGATGCTGTTAAGGCCTAGTGCATATGGTGCTGCTTAAAATTATCTTTTATTTGATGTATGACATATTTATATAAGTCAGTGAATTTTATTTTTACGAATTTTTTAAATTGTGCATTTTCACACTTTTGAAGTCGGAAAATAAAAAGGACTAAAAAGCAATTTTGTTATTTTTCAATAACTTTTGAATTAATGGTTCTAACTGCTTTAAAAAAAATTGGGCTTTAAATATGTAAACTTTTGAGCATGTACACCATGTTTGGAGCTTCTGGGATTATTAGTTTAGTAGTTATGGTTTCACAAAAATGGATGATTTGACAAAATGAAAAATAGCCAATTTCCTATCGATTTTTATCAAATTTTAAAACTTCATAACTTTTTTAATTATTTAGCTATTGTAATAAACCAGGTATCAAAATTCTTGTATTAAAAAGTTCTATCAAGTGAGAGTCCTTAAAACAGTCTACATTTAAAGATAAATTTTGGTTTGGACTACCTAAAAGAATAATAAGGATAACTTTGTCAGTAATTTTCAAGATACAAAACAAACATTACTTTGTTCTGTACTATGTTATTATATGAATGTGTGAGGAGGGGGGTACTGTTTGAAGTCAAATTATGTATTATAGGGATAGGTGTAAGTTAATTAGGATTAATTAAATTAAAATCAAGCTATTTAATTTAGTTTTCAACAAAATTTTATGTAAAAATATTTCTATTCCTTAATCCTTGCCACAGCAATTGGGTGTTTTCAACTGGATGTAAAACACCAGGAGACAGACGTGTGATTGCTATCTTGAGTCTCCTTTTAATAACCTTTCT